>SJYX01014544.1:417200-468103 GCA_006410675.1 Oreotragus oreotragus
AGCAAGGAGATGTCTTGAATAGTTCATCAATCATTATTTTTTGACTCAGGATATTTACTCACTTCAATGGATCGTCATAAAATTTATCTTTAAATGCTTTTACATTATTATTTTATTGGTATAGAGCATCCCTCATGGCTCAGATGGCAAAGAATCTTCCTACAATACAGAACACCGAGGCTCAATCCCTCGGGCAGGAAGATCCCTAGAGAAGGAAATGACTACTCACTCCAGTTTTCTTGCCTACTGCTGCTGCTGCTAAGTCGTTTCAGTCGTGTCCGACTCTGTGCAACCCCATAGAAGGCAGCCCACCAGGCTACCCCGTCCCTAGGATTCTCAAGGCAAGAACACTGGTGTGGGTTGCCATTTCCTTCTCCAGTGCATGAAATTGAAATGTGAAAGTGAAGTCACTCAGTCGTATCTGACTCTTAGCGACCCCATAGACTGTAACCCACCAGGCTCCTCTATCCATGGGATTTTTCAGGCAAGAGTATTGGAGTTGGGTGCCATTGCCTTCTCCGATTCTTACCTAGGAAATTTAATGAACAGAGGAGCCTGGTGGGCTAGATTTCATGGGATTGAAACGAGACACAATTGAGCGACTAACACTAATATAAGTAGTATTGAATATCACTTAACTTGTGTTAAAGACTAAATTCTCCCAAATCTTAAAAGTCCTCTCTCTCTCTTCTTCTTTTTTTCTCTCTCTGTGTGCAATATGTATGGTGAGGTATTCTGCCTTTCTGAGCTTAGTTTTATTTATTTCGGTTAATTCTTTCTGAAACTCTTGGGTTTTGCCCCATGAATGTTCAGAAATCACATAATGGCATCCAAAGTCATAAGTGATTTAGATCTTATATTTAAGAGATATGTATACTAGCATGTAAGAAATGAATTGCCAGTCTATGTTCAATGCAGGATGCAGGATGCTTGGGGCTGGTGTATGGGGATGATCTGCAGGGATGATGTGGGGTGGGAGGTGGGAGGGGGGTTCATGTTTGGGAGTTCATGTAAAAAAATAAATACCAAAAAAAAAAAAGAGAGATGGTTTTAAAGCAAAAATTGCACAGCACAAAATTAATTAGACAAGGAAAAATTTACTCAAAGCTTTTGCAATAGTGGGAAAAGGCCACATCCACGTCTAAATACAACTCTAATGGCACAACTGGTGGAAGGTTTTTAAAGGTGAGCTGGGATAAGGTAGTATTTGGAGTGTGTTATGGAAGAAATTGACCAATGGGATGTGTGGAGAACAGGGAGTTATTTCCTTCATTTGTAAACATTTCTCTCTGATTGGGCCATCTGTATTTGCTAATTGGTATCTATGAAAGTTAGGCTTCTAGCCTACAACAGAGACTACGGATATGGGTGCTATTTTTCTAAATGACCACATTTCAGAGGATGGATCCAGGACCTTGAAACATTATTTTTGGGTAGTAAAACTGACAAGCGGTTTTGAAAGAGATCTACAAGTATCTCAAAGGAGCAGAGAAAGAACTAAAAGAAATTTCTAAAAAAATATATGGTAAGGGGATGTCAGGTATAAAGTCTAGTCAACCTGAGGGAAACATTAAACCATCTTGGTTAATGGGCATTTTAAGAATATTAACATTCTATAGATACATGTTAAGTATAGGGATATGCCTGTAGTTCCTTTTTGATATGAAATCTGCTTCAGAGAAACAGAACTGAAGACATCAGTTAGGGGGAAAGGAGCATGATGAACCAATTTACATTAATGAAGAAACGGAGTGTAGCATTTCATGTGAGTTTGCATATTTTAAAAAAGTTCATGTAGGTGACACAGTAATAGATGTTACAAATTGAAAAAAAAAGAGAGAGAGAGAGAGAGAAAATGAATCTCAGCGGAAAAGTAAGATGTACATGGTCTTAGATTTGGGAACTCATAAGTCACTTAAACAACAACTTCTGTGTTTTATCCACTCCCTTCCAATGTTCCATAACTTAATTAAAATAAGTGAAAAAAACACGGCATTAGGTTAATAAGGAAGCCTATAGAGTTGTAAAAAAGTGTTTTGCATTTTTGTAAGTCCTTAAAGAGAACTTCTCTAAAAAATCTTAAAATTCTAAAGGGAGAGATACCTTAGCCAAAATAAAATGATTAGTTTAGGGGCTAATATTTTTACCTTTCCTTAAACCTCTTTTTTTCTTTACGATATATTCAGTTTCAGTTCTGTCACTCAGTTGTGTCCAGCTCTTTGTGGCCCCATGGACTGCAGCACACCAGGCCTCCCTGTCCATCACCAAGTACACTATACTTTGGCAGGAATATTTAAAACAATCTTTAAAAACTTTTGAGAGACTGAAAATATGATAAATTGACACTTGCAATTTGTTCTGTATGATTTCATCTGTTTATGTACATAATAAATTTCGTTAGTTTGATATTAATCCTTTTATTCTAGGAATTTAATTTATTATATAATAATACACAGAGAAAACATTGATTTTATTTTATCTGAAATAGGAAGATAATTAGTGGATTTTTTTCAGTTTTTGAAACTGATTTATTTCATAATGATTGATGCATTATGAAAATAAATGAGATTATAGTCATAATTGAAAAATATAATTCTATGTATCATATATGCATCTTGAATAAAAATCATAGCATGGACACACTTAGTATATATTTATTTAGTTATAAATGTAATAAATAAAAATGAACTCTGAATAAAAAATGTTGTATTGCCCTCAATTTAAAATGTTTACTCTTAAATCCAAAATTAATCTATGGTTAAAATGTCATTTTCTTATTTTAAAAGAATTGTACACTATTTTCAGTATTTTTCTATCTTTTTATTCCCCAGATCATTGCAGGGAAAATAATTAATGCCATAGTAATAATAATTATACATTATCATAAGCTATCATTTAAACATAAATAAGAATAGTGTGGATTACCTTTTCAGTAGCATTCAATACTGTATTAGGATAGCTCCACTGTTGAAAAGAGTCCCAAGAATTTATTTATAGGCAGTTTTTCTCCTTAACATTTTAATAGATATAATTAGTATAAATTGTAATTCAATTTTTAATTCAAAATATTTATTTTCTTCTTACTCTGTTTAAGACTTTGTTTTAGGAGCTAGGAATAGAGTAGTAAATTAAGCAGTGGCAAATCTCACATTCCTAGTGGGTAGAGTCTGGGGAAAAAAAACTCAGTTATTTTAAGATTTGTAAATGCAATGTAATAAAAATCAGAAATTAGGAGGTTCAGGGATTGAAATTTTAAAAAAATAACATAATAAAACATTTTATGTGACAAAGTTGTTTGTTTATTTAAAAAAAATGTTGCCTTTAAAAACTTAGCTTAGATATTCCAAGTTATAAAATATACTGTTTTCATTCCCATTGAATTATCTATTTTTGTATTAACCATATGTGGCATACATAGTTAAAATTAAGAAAATTACTAAGATTGTAGTAATCTTAAATTTATAACCTGTCAAATACGATGTGACATTGTAATATATTATTATAAGTTTGCATTATTTCTAAGACAAATTAAGAACACAAAAAAGAAGTAGATGCTATTACATTTTTGTTTATTATATATATTGCTTTGTCTCTTTGGTTCATTGTTATTTTGGATGGGGGATTTTATTTCTGTCAGTTATTCCGTTAATTTATTTTTTCTACTGTAGAGGAAAAGCACCTGGATCAAGAGTTTAAAAACTAATTTCATTATGCAAATAGCTATATAATATGTGCATGAATTGCATATTATTTGGGTACTAAGTATCTGTCAAGAATATTATAATTTCATTATGCAATAAATAAGAAGATTTAGAGAACATTATTTTTAAGGACATTTTTTAGTGGCGCTATGATGAATTCTAAATGATACGAATTGTTGACCTTTATTTTAAAATATGATTATCGGCATTCAGGATATGCAATCCACTTTCTAAGCATAATTAGAGAGAAAACCAGCCTTTATTCTTTAATGTATGGAAAATATATACTAAAATATATTTACATTTATTAAGACTTCTTTGAATAAAAGTATTCTACAGTGGAACAGCCATAGTAGGAGATTTTTGAAAAATAGAAACCACAGTTATGGTCCTAATTCTGTATTGGATTAGAAAGCTAATCCATGTTTGGGTAAAATTAACTGTAAGTTTATATGGAGTTCTTGGAAGCTATGCTCTTATATATGGCCCATAGGACAAATCTCAACTCTGATTGGCTCCACATTATATGATATTGACTCAGAAGTCAATATCAGGGAGCTAGCTAGGAAAGAAGGGGCTTATAACTGACTTGTTTTTAAAAGTCCTGACTTTCATATTTACTCAATAATTTATTTTTAATTCTTCCTGGAAAATTTGAATCATAATTCTTCCTTTAAAAATCCCTTTGACATTGTTATAATGTGGTTTTTATTTTCTTCTGCAAATTGATCCTTTCAATTAAGTTTTTTCTGAATTTTCATTTAAGTCAAGTATCAGCCTGGACTACTTATGTTAAGGATTAATTTAGATCATACATCTGTATTTATGAAATATGTTTGTTTTCAAAAATTCATTCACAACATATACATTTATGATAATAACCCATGATTCTTATCACTCTTTCCAAAAAATATGATCAAATATTGATACTATGTATTTTTTCACTGCTCAATATGATATCCACTAGCTGCCTGTGACTATTTGTTTATATTTATTTATTTTTAAAATTAATTACATTAACATTTTAGTTCCCCAATCATATTAACCCAATTTTGGATCTTCAAGAACCACAGGTGGCTAGAGATGACAGTGGTACAGAAAAGATACAGAACAGTTCCATTATTGCAGGTAGTTATATTGAACAGGGCTAATTCATATTTTTCTTCCTGATTAATAATGGAACTGAATTTTAAATTTAAAAAGTCTGTGTAAATTCTTACAGCCCAGGGAATAGCAAAGCTGAAACTAGACTCAAGATCTATTGACACCAAATAGGATGCTTTCTGAAAGTTCAGTGTCCCAAGAACATGGGCAATTTATAATGCCATATTTTCAATTTTATAATCTCATCATTGACCCTACAACATGAGACATACTTTGCAGTTGGGTTCATTTATAAAAATAAGATCATTATTAGGATATTCAGAAATTATATTAATCCTTTTTTTAAAATATATGATGTATATAGATTTTGCAATGTGACCTAAATATTTAGTGGTTTTCCTTAAAATATTTCATATTTTAAAATCTCCAAGAAGCTTAGTTATGAGAAATAGTTGTTGTTGTTGTTCAGTTGCTCAGTCATGTCCTACTCTTTGCGACCCCATGGACTGCTGCACGCCAGGCTTCCCTGTCCTTCACTGTCCCACAGTTTGCTCAGAATCATCATATCCATTGAGTTGATGATGCCATCCAACCATCTGATCTTCTGTCTTCTCCTTCTCCTCCTGCCTTCAACCTTTCTCAGTATCAAGGTCATTTCTAATGAGTCAGCTCTTCGCATCAGGTAGCCAAAGTATTTGAGCTTCAGTTTCATCATCAGTCCTTCCAATGAATCTTTAGGATTGATTGGTTTGATCTCCTTGCTGTCCAAGGGACTCTGAAGACTCTTCTACAACACCACAGTTAGAAAGCATCAATTCTTTGGTGCTCAGTCGTCTTTATGGTCCAGCTTTCATGGTCGTACTTGACTATTGGAAAGATCATAGCCTTGGCTATATGGACCTTTGTCGGCAAAGTGATGTCTATGCTTTTTAACACATTGTCTAGGTTGTCATAGCTTTTCATCTAAGGAGCAAGCATCTTTCAATTTCATAGCTGCAGTCACTGTCCACAGTGAGATTGTAGAGTGTACAATTCAGCTAAGTTGAATTTGTATCTTAAAGACCTTAAGTTAGCCTGATAAAGCTCATGACTCTCAGCAGGTGAACATTGTTATTAAGATAGATAACTTGTAGGCCATAAATATATACCAGTTAATTCATCTTCCAACCCTCTTGTGAATTAATTTTGGGATTAGGCTGCCAAAAGATCTGATTACCTATAAACTAGGTAAAAGAACATGTTAAGACTAATCTAGTACTTCTTCATGAAGGTACAGTAGAAATAACTTCTATTGTTATAGGAAATAAAAGCAGAATTTTAAAGAAGATCATCATATAATGTCTATTTATTTTTTTTATGATGGGACAGAAATTATTAAGACCATTTAATTCATTTCCTATGTAGTTCCTTCCCCAAAATCAATTATGATTTTTCAGAGTATCTATATCAGTTACCAAGGTTTAAAAGTAAACTTACCAACTAACAGATATGGTCTCCTTAATTTTCATGTGATTCCAACTCTAATCATCCTCTCCTTTTTGAGGTCTGTGTTCATTTTCTTGCTGACACACCAAAATATACATATCCTCAAGTGATATGTATTGCAGTAGTGACACTTGGACCTTCCCTGGGGCCATGATATCAGATCAATGTTCGGGTCAAGGAAGAGTAAGTCAGGGTAACTCAATAGAGCATCTTGGAAATAGTCTTTAACCTTATTTTTCCTGGAGAAGGTGGTCCCCTACAGTATAGCCAAATTAAAAAAAAAAAAAAAAAAAAGCCATGGATCTTGCTTACACAATAATCTTTAAATTCTATTTTGGATTTTCATTCAGTGCTAATTGTTTACACCCTCTAAACTTTATACTTGCTGTTTTTAATTTTATTTAACTTCTCCTTTTTGTGTCCTGTATGTAGGTAATTACTTATTTAAGAAAAGGTTACCTTATCACTTTAATTTATCCTTCTTTTCCTATATTTTACTCTATGTCAAAAATATTCTGAGACCTTTGTGTCATATTAGAGCAATAGTTTTCTGCATATTGAATCTACACTTGAAATGAAAACAATCTGAACACAAAGGTGAAAGAATGTACAAACGTATAGTTTAACCCTTTATAGTGAAGTGAAGTCTGACTCTTTGCGACCCCATGGACTGTAGCCTATGAGGCTCCTCCATCCATGGAATTTTCCAGGCAAGAGTGCTGGAGTAGATTGCCATTTCCTTCTCCAGGGGATCTTCCCAACCCAGGAAACAAACCCAGGTCTCCCGCATTGCAGGCGGGCAGACGCTTTACCTTCTGAGCCACCAGGGAAGCCCTGTANTGAGGCTCCTCCATCCATGGAATTTTCCAGGCAAGAGTGCTGGAGTAGATTGCCATTTCCTTCTCCAGGGGATCTTCCCAACCCAGGAAACAAACCCAGGTCTCCCGCATTGCAGGCGGGCAGACGCTTTACCTTCTGAGCCACCAGGGAAGCCCCAAAACCCTTTATATACACATCCAAAAACAAGTCTGACTTATTTTATGACACCTTTGTTCTAATTGTGCTTTCAGGCTTCTCTTTGTCACAATATTGGCATATTATTTCCCTAGAAATGTGCTTATTGCCATAGTCAAGATTATTTGTTGAATACAAACCAAGTTGGCATTTGTAAAATTTTAATACTTGTATTTTCATGATGCCTCAACATTCCCAGAGACAGAATGAGCATCTTACCCTAGTGGCCAAGGACTCCAGGGTGATAATGTTAGTACGTGCCACAGGTTCCCCTTCTTGTTCTCTCACAGTGAACTACTGACATTCAAAAACTCCTTTCATTTTGCTTATGTGTTCTACCCCAGTCTCTGATAAAGGATACTTGGAACTCCTCTCATCTTTTCCCTTGCATAGCATGCCATGCCCCCTTCTTTTAGAATCTATGAATAAAAGAAAAGCCTTTAATTTCATATGTGTCAAGTGGAATTTATATGTCTCTGTTTCAGTGATCTTTAAAGATTCTGTAAGAGGTATTTAATCTCCCCATTTACAATACAGCACTACTAGAAAATTAATTTTAATATATATCACCACCTGCTGCTGCTGCTGTTAAGTCACTTCAGTTGTGCCTGACTCTGTGTGACCCCATAGACGGCAGCCTACCAGGCTCCCCCATCCCTGGGATTCTCCAGGCAAGAATACTGGAGTGGGTTGCCATTTCCTTCTCCAATGCATGAAAGAGAAAAGTGAAAGTGAAGTCGCTCAGTCTGTCTGACTGTTAGCGACCCCATGGACTGCAGCCCACCAGGCTACTCCGTCCACTGGATTTTCCAGGCAAGAGTACTGGGGTGGGGTGCCATTGCCTTCCCCGTATCACCACCTAAGATATATTTAAAACAAGTTTATCTTAAACTGCCAACTAGCATTGTTTTCTCTACACTTTTATTGTAGTCTTATCATTGTTAAAGATATAATCTGAATATCACAGAGATATATTTCCTAAATCCAGGAAAATTTGCAAATATAGAAGCAAATAAATCTCTAATGGATATTTTTTAGTGAAATGTCCAATGTTTCTAATTAAGGTCAGTTTCTAAGTAATGTGTAAATTTATTCAATCTAACATTGATGAAGTTGGATACATCATAATGATTAATTATACAGTACTTCTACAAAGTTTTCAAGATAAAGAGATTGTGTCCCTTTGTAAAATAATTGGTCATATGGAGTACGTGAATGGAAATAATTTACTTTAGTCCTAATATTAAGTTCAGTTCAGTTGCTCAGTCATGTCCGACTCTGTGACCCCATTAACCGCAACACACCAGGTTTCCCTGTCCATCACCAACTCCTGGAGTTTACTCAAACTCATGTCCATTGAGTTGGTGATGCCATCCAACCATCTCATCCTTTGTCGTTCCCTTCTCCTCCTGCCCCTAGTCTTTCNGAAAAAAAAAAGCAAATGAGAGGCAAGGAAGTGGAGAAAATGTGGATGTTCTGTTGCTGAGAGGCAAAGGGTGGAGGAAGGAGCTGTTGCGGTTCTGTTAAATCAGAGCCTCCGGTCAGTGCGCTGCTGCAGCGAGAGAGGAAGGAGGACCCAGCCCGAGGCAGGCTGGGGGTTGTGGGCCGGCCAGCAGGGGAGGGCACAGACTCTGGTGCCTGGGAACCAGCTGGGCTCCGCAGCGTGCAGGCAGGAAGCCACTTACTTTTTTTTCTCCCAATTGCCTTCTTCACCCATACTGTAGGCAGTTCCTCCCAGGCCCTGAGTGAGGTCTCAGGCAGATCCCACGGCTTTTCAGCTTATCTTGGGTGGGAAAAGAAAAAAATCTTGCTGTGTAAATCCTGTTAAAGAGAAAAACCATAGGCCCCAAACTGTGTTGCTTGTGCCCACGATACCAGGATACTGGTTTGTGTGCTCCAGTGCTCTCGTTTCTAAGGGTCGCCTGCAGTAGAACATGGCCTCCAAAAATACATGCCTTTGTAGTAGAGAATGTCAGATTGTTGTCCAGAAGTTTTAGCAACTTACACTTTTACCAGCAAGAAATGAATGTGCCCTCTTAACCGCAGGCAGAGTAAAACAGTGTAGCTCTCTATGGTTTAAGCTAATTTGATGTGTGAAAAAGAGTATGCCGTTAATGGTTTAGTTTGTTTCTCTACAATGACCACAGGGGTCAGGGTGTTTTTGTTTCCTTTTTTCTTGTCCACTGACCACTTACATTGCCTCTTCTACAAATTGCCTTCTTTATTATTTTAAAATAAACCTTCTCTTTGACTGCACTATGTGGGCAGTGAAAGTGTGGAGTCCTAACCTCTGGACCACCAGGGAATTCCCCAAATGAACTTTATTTTAGAGTACAGTTTTAGATTTACAGAAGAATTGTGAAGACAGTACAGAGGTTCCCACAGAGCTGCGCCCACTTTCCCCTGTTAGTAACATCTTATATTACTTTGCTATATTTGTTATAGTCCAGGGACCATTACTGATACATTATTATTAATTAAAGACCTTCAAATGTCCTTAGTTTTTCACCTAGTGTCTCCTTTCTGTGCCAGAAAGTGAACTGAAACATTAACGGCATACTCTTTTTCACCACATTACACTTAGTTATNCATTACTGATACATTATTATTAATTAAAGACCTTCAAATGTCCTTAGTTTTTCACCTAGTGTCTCCTTTCTGTGCCAGAAAGTGAACTGAAACATTAACGGCATACTCTTTTTCACCACATTACACTTAGTTATTTCAGCTCCTTGGGCTCCTTCTGGCTTTGATGACTTGTCAGACACTGCTTATTTTCCATGACCTAGACAGTTTTGAATAGTGCTGGTCAGGCACTGTGTATAGTATGTCCCTGTCTGGGTCTTGTCTTTTTCTCCTGACTAAACTGGTATTAAAGCCCAAATTATCAGCCTGGCCTTGGCATCGGCCTTGCGCACCGGGCAAGGCGGTGTTTGTCAGATTCTCCCCTGCAAAGTCACTCTCTCCCTGCTTTTTCCATACTCTACTCTTTGGAAAGTAGTTACTGTGTATGAAAGTGAAAGTCGCTCAGTTGTGTCAGACTCTTTGCGACCCCATGGACCATACAGTTCATGGAATTCTCCAGGCCAGAATACTGGAGTGGGTTGCCGTTCCCTTCTCCAGGGGATCTTCCCAACCCAGGGATCGAACCCAGGTCTCCCGCATTGCAGGCGGATTCTTTACCAGCTGAGCCACCAGGGAAGCCCAGGTCCTATGTATAACCCACACCTATGGAGTGGGGCTTATGCCTCATCTCTTTTAGGGTGAAGTATTTACATAACTGATTTTGAACCCTTCTATATGAGAGAGTTGTCTATTTCCCTTTGTTTACTTAATTATTCATTTACATGTATCCATTTGGATGCCTGGATATTTACCTTATACTTTAGGTTATAATCCAATACTATCTTACTTATTTTCTTGCTCAAATTGTTCCAGCGTGGACCGTTTCAGATAATGCCCATGACCCTTTGACATACTACCATCAGTNTACTTTAGTCCTAATATTAAGTTCAGTTCAGTTGCTCAGTCATGTCCGACTCTGTGACCCCATTAACCGCAACACACCAGGTTTCCCTGTCCATCACCAACTCCTGGAGTTTACTCAAACTCATGTCCATTGAGTTGGTGATGCCATCCAACCATCTCATCCTTTGTCGTTCCCTTCTCCTCCTGCCCCTAGTCTTTCCCAGCATCAGGTTCTTCTCATATGAGTCAGCTCTTCGCATCAGGTGGCCAAAGAATTGGAGTTTCAGCTTCAACATGAGCCCTTCCAATGAAAACTCAGGACTGATTTCTTTTATGATGGACTGGTTGGATCTCCTTGCAATCCAAGGGATTCTTAAGAGTCTTTTCCAACACCACAGTCCCAAAACATAAATTCTTCAACACTCAGCCTTCTTTATAGTCCAACTCTCACATCCGTACATGACTACTGGAAAAACCATAGCTTTGACTAGACAGACCTTTGTTGGCAAAGTAATGTCTCTGCTTTTTAATATGCTGTCTGGTTTGGAGCAAACGTCTTTTAATTTAATGGCTGTAGTCACCATCTGCAAGTCCTAATATTACAGGGTATTTAAAATTATGGATTCTTTTCATAAGCAGACTTTATCATTTCTTTTATTCACCTTTAATTACCAATAGAAAGTTTTTGCTCAAATTATATGAATTTTTATATGTAGCATAATTTACATATTTGATATAAAATTTAATTATAAGGTTCGTAGGTCATGATAAGTAGTATTTAATTTAGATATATGGAAATAACTTTTCTGTTCAGTTCAGTCACTCAGTTGTGTCCGACTCTCTGCAACCCATGGACTGCAGCATGCCAAGCCTCCCTGTTCATTACCAAGTCCCAAAGCTTGCTCAAACTCATGTCCATCCAATTGGTGAAGCCATCTGACCATCTCATCTCTGGTTGTACCCTTCTCCTCCTGCCTTCAATCTTTTCCAGCATCATGGTCTTTTCCAATGAGTCAGTTCTTCTCATCAGGTGGCCAAAGTACTGGAGTTTCAGCTTCAGCATCAGTCCTTCCAATGAATCTTCAGAACTGATTTCCTTTAATATTGACCGGTTTGGTCTCTTTGCAGTCCAAGGGACTCCTTGCAGAAATAAATTTTGCACCATTAAAATTTCAACAGGAGGTAATGACTAAAGTCAATGAAGATTTTAAGAGAAGTTGAAAATTCCCTTGGCTCTTAGAAATTATTATGGTTTAAGGAAGCAAGACAATGGCAACCCACTCCAGTACTCTTGCCTGGAAAATCCCATGGACGGAAGAGCCTGGTAGGCTGCAGTCCATGGGGTCGCCAAGAGTCAGACACAATTGCGTGACTTCATTTTCATTTTTCACTTTTATGCATTGGAGCAGGAAATGGCAATCCACTCCAGTGTTCTTGTCCAGAGAATCTCAGGGACGGGGGAACCTGGTGGGCTGCCGTCTATGGGGTCACACAGAGTTGAACACGACTGAAACGACTTAGCAGCAGCAGCAGAAGGAAGCAAGACAGATTTGTAGATAGATGGAAGAAATGTGAGAACATGTAAATATCTCTGTTTCTCTTATATTGAAACAGAACATGTTTATTTTTAAATCCAAAATATCTGGTCACTACATTCTCATCATTCACTGACTTATGTCAAACCAGTTAAAAGATAATAAATCTCATTAATTTATGTAGTACTCCCTAGTTTTAAAATATTTTTCAAAGGATATTTGTAATATCTCTGTGAAATGTTTCCACACATATTTTACAGGTAAATAAATTAATTTACTACTAGAATGCAGATTCAATAATAGTCATTTAAATACTTAGCCATTAATATTCTCAATATTTCAGAGGATATAAGTAACTTACTTAATTAAGAATGCCATTCTGCTTTATACCATTATGACCCTTTGAAAAATGATAATATTCTTTCTAAATGATATAATGAAAAATTTCCTTTTAGTCTATTATTTGACAGATAGTGTCCTGAATTTATGTATTGTGACTGAAGGAAATATCCACAGATACTTCCTTCTACTGAATTCTACTCAATAACTGGGATATTCATATTAGCAATGGGACTACCTTAAAAATCCTGATCAGTAGAAACACAATAATAATCAGATATTTTAGAATTATAATACAAATACTTTAGGATAAAGTTTGAAGATGTATAAAGTGAAGTGAAGTGAAAGTTGCTCAGTCATATCCGACTCTTTGTGACCCCATGGACTATATAGTCCATGGAATCTTCCAAGCCAGAATACTGGAGTGGGTAGCCTTTCTCTTCTCCAGAAAGTCAAATGAAGTGACTGAAAGTCGCTGAGTCGTATCCGACTCTTCGAGACTCCCAAGGACTATAGAGTCCATGGAATTCTCCAGGCCAGAATACTGGAGTGGGTAGCGTTTTCCTTCTCCAAAGGATCTTCCCAACCCAGGGATTGAACCCAGGTCTCCCACATTGTAGGCAGATTCTTTACCAGCTGAGCCACAAGGGAAGATGATATACCTTAGTATGAATAATATTTCATCCTAGAAGTTATCTTCATGTTAAAGAAAAAGCTTAGAGCAAATTATTTAGGAATGCATCAACTAACTTTAAAGAAAATAAGTCAACTAGTTTTCAGTATGCATTTGAATAAATAATTCTCACAAGATTGCAATTTTACATTTAAGTAGGCATTCTGAATCTGCTGTTTTTTTTAAGCACAAATTCATAGAATATAAAAATACATTCCAATTACATCACCTTTTTGATATATTGTATTATGTGAATTGTGAGGTTCAGGTTGCATTGTAGCAACATTAATGTGTTATTTTGTAATAGGCCATTTTTTATATTTAAAAGTTTGTGCAAATAAGATACTTCTCACAATTAAGTACCAACAGCAATTAAGAAAAAATATAAATATCTTCTCCTTTAAAACCCAGTTGTAGATTATACTTGGGTATCATAACATGAAAGTATAAATAATTAATGTAATCTACCCAGGATGTCTTTGGAATTGTTTTGATTCTATTTTCCTGAGGGTATGACACATCATTAAGATACCAATTAAATAGTGAAGTAGATTTCTTTCAATCTAAGTGCTGAAAGAAATGAACAACTGGGAATCCTTAATTTCTCAAACTGAAAAAATGTATTTTTAAATTTAGCAATTATAAACAAAAACATTTATTATATGAAAATTCTTATATCATCACACTCTCTCTCTCTCACTCTATCGTTTCACACTCTCTGCCATTTGTACTGTTGTCAAATAATATTTTTCCAGATCCACAGTGGTTTAGAAGAATGCATTTAGTGGATAAAGTAAAGCACAAATATGTACTTAGTTTTATTATCAAATACAACAGCATCTTTTTACTGAATATTCAGGTGTTTTTTGTAGTTTAATAATGTAAAACACATTTTGATTTAGCAGTTTCTGGTGTTTGAGTAATTTTACAAATATTTGTTTTCTATCCTGGTGATTTATTATAAACCTTGATATGTAGATGATACCAGAATATAAATACTAATTAATGTAACTTTCTGAGTTTCCAGTGTTTTTACCAATGAACTTTGAGATGATTTAGTTTTGTAGGTTTAAACTTCCACGATTTAAATGAAAAATGGTCATTAGTGTTAGAAGTAATTTTACAGAATTATTTGAAGCATTTATATTAAAAGATAATTTTAGTATTTTGAAGGTACTTTTTATGGTTTTAGAATATCAAGAAAATTTGAATCTCAGTTGCATAATTGCAAAAATATGTTTATGAACATAACATATATTCATAAACACATATTGAATAAATATACATATTCAAATTAATGCACATTATATAATGTTCACATACAGAATCATTAGTAATTTTAATCTTGAAGCAGACAGCTAAAAGGTTTTTATTTATATGAATATGCATTTATATACAATATTAAAATAGTTGGCATTTAATTTGTATGTTGACTACCTTCTACCTTATCAGAAAGAGCAGGATAAATTTATTTTATAATTCTCAGGATGGAATAAATTCCGGTTACTGGTAATTCAGCAGGTAGAGTCAGAATTACTTAATGAGTCATGTCATTGTTTTCAACTGTTCTTTTCTTTGCTGTATTCTGAACCCATTAGGAAAAATTGTACCAATATATTTATCTGCAGCATCATGAAATAGATTTTTATACTTATTATGTACTCTCAGTAATGGGTTACAAAGACTTTTAAGGGTGGAAAGGAAATGCTTTTGGAAATTACAAAGAACACTCAAGGTGTTAGAAAATACAGGCAAGACTCAGTGGTTCTCCATAGGGTTCTTTTAGGTTTTTTGTTTGTTTGTTTTGTTTTGTTTTGTGGTTTTAGTGAACTGCTTGCACTTTATTTTCCAAAATGTGTTGGGTATTCGGATGTAAAGATTTATAACCCACAGATCATTGTGCACAAATATAACCTTAAACAAAAATTTAATATCTAATGAGGTGTTTTTTTCATAATTNTTGTTTGTTTTGTTTTGTTTTGTGGTTTTAGTGAACTGCTTGCACTTTATTTTCCAAAATGTGTTGGGTATTCGGATGTAAAGATTTATAACCCACAGATCATTGTGCACAAATATAACCTTAAACAAAAATTTAATATCTAATGAGGTGTTTTTTTCATAATTTTTCAATACTTACATTAAAAGTAATTTATGATTGCAGCTATTAGCATATTTTACTCTACTGGTAATTTCAATCACTAGGACAAAAATTTAGTATCTTATCAGTAATAACTGGTAAATACAATTTGTAAAAAATAAATGGTGAACATCAAAAATTATTTTGTCTTTATAAGGGTATTTTATTCTTCACTTAGATTTGCTATCTTGGAGGAGACAGCCCAAGGTGACGGAGTATACTAGGTACTAGAATATACCCTAGTACCATCACACTGAGCACTGCATTTGTATTCCCTTGGCTTTAGTTGCTTTGTCAGATAGTAAATTGCAGTATTGAATGAATTCAAAGGCAGCTGTGGTTTCTTTAATCTGAAATTGGGAAGCTAAGGGAAACTTTGAGAAATGGTAGGATAAGTGGAAGGAGTAGAGCAAGTGTGACTTTGGAGAGCTGAGCTCATTATAAGGAGAAGGCACCGTGTCCAACATGGGTGTCCAGTATGCATGTTGAGAATTTTCTGTCTGGAATATGAGGGATAGGACACAGAACCAATCCTGTTAGTGACTCTTCTCAAATAATATTAGAGTTTCTATTGGTCTTTTGAAATTTTACTCTCTTGAGCTCCTCTAAAAATTTGAAATATCCTTAAAAAGGAGGAATGAAGTTATTGTATTATATACACATTTTAACAATGGCAACACACACAGCATATAGCATATATTTTATTTTCTCCTGTGAATAAGGAGCAAGATCCTTGGTGCTGTTTGAATTATCAAAAATCATATCCTCAAATATGCCACTTACAACAAGACCATTCATGTATATGAGAAGTTTCATCTAAAGGTCATATTTTGGCTTTTGAGTTATTTCTTTTCTTTGATCAATATTTATTTGTTTGTAATTACATTATATAGTTGGCACATGATAAATTCTTATCTCAGTATTTGTGCTTTACCAGCCTATACAACTGATAGACTTTTATGGACTTATTTTGTCTTTAAAGCTGTAGTTTTTCTTTGCAGACCAAATCATACACACATACATATATATATATATAATATGTATATTTTATTTATGAGAGTTATAGGTTATGCACAAAAGCTACAAAGAAGCTTATAGAGAGCATCAAATATGTCATAGCCAGTAAAAGTAAAAATGTTAAATTGGAATATGATATCTGATGTTAACTAATGAGAAATTGTGTCCATTTCTATGGGATCTGGTAATTTTAGCAAAAATGAGAGATAATCTAGGGGCTAAATTTTCTCTCTGAAATGAGAGATAATTACATTGATGACATTATAAGGGTTTTTGCTTTACAAAGATGGATCACCTTGCAAGGGAGAAACATCTTACCTGTGGAGGGATATAGAAGTATCAATACAAGAACAGGTGAGGTGGTATCTGGAAATGAAAGAGGACAGGGAAAGGCAGCTGTGCAGAACAGATGACAGGTTTATATTCAGGCTGGACTTCAAGGCCAGTGGAGAGAGAGAGCTGTTAGCAGATGGTCACAAATACATAACTGCCTAATGATGAGATTCCTTAAACCTGTATTACATTAAGATTCAGGAACCAGAGAGCCATCAGTTTAAAAATGTGGGCTCAGTCCTCAGGAAGCTATACATATATTTTTAAAAGACTTGCACTCTACCAGGTTTTATTGTCTCATTAATAAAATTACATAAGAATTATGTAATTCACATACATCAAAATATATATAGTATACAGGTCAGGAAGTAACAGTTAGACCTGGACATGGAAGAACAGACTGGTTCCAAATAGGAAAAGGAGTACGTCAAGGCTGTATATTGTCACCCTGCTTATTTAACTTGTATGCAGAGTACATCATGAGAAACGCTGGACTGGAAGAAACACAAGCTGGAATCAAGATTGCCAGGAGAAATATCAATAACCTCAGATATGCAGATGACACCACCCTTATGGCAGAAAGTCAAGAGGAACTAAAAAATCTCTTGATGAAAATGAAAGAGGAGAGTGAAAAAGTTGGCTTAAAGCTCAACATTCAGAAAATGAAGATCACGGCATCTGGTCCCATCATTTCACGGGAAATAGATGGGGAACAGTGGAAACAGTATCAGACTTTATCTTTTTGGGGCTCCAAAATCACTGCAGATGGTGACTGCAGCCATGAAATTAAAAGACGCTTACTCCTTAGAAGAAAAGTTCTGACCAACCTAGATAGCATGTTGAAAAGCAGAGACATTNGTGCAGAACAGATGACAGGTTTATATTCAGGCTGGACTTCAAGGCCAGTGGAGAGAGAGAGCTGTTAGCAGATGGTCACAAATACATAACTGCCTAATGATGAGATTCCTTAAACCTGTATTACATTAAGATTCAGGAACCAGAGAGCCATCAGTTTAAAAATGTGGGCTCAGTCCTCAGGAAGCTATACATATATTTTTAAAAGACTTGCACTCTACCAGGTTTTATTGTCTCATTAATAAAATTACATAAGAATTATGTAATTCACATACATCAAAATATATATAGTATACAGGTCAGGAAGTAACAGTTAGACCTGGACATGGAAGAACAGACTGGTTCCAAATAGGAAAAGGAGTACGTCAAGGCTGTATATTGTCACCCTGCTTATTTAACTTGTATGCAGAGTACATCATGAGAAACGCTGGACTGGAAGAAACACAAGCTGGAATCAAGATTGCCAGGAGAAATATCAATAACCTCAGATATGCAGATGACACCACCCTTATGGCAGAAAGTCAAGAGGAACTAAAAAATCTCTTGATGAAAATGAAAGAGGAGAGTGAAAAAGTTGGCTTAAAGCTCAACATTCAGAAAATGAAGATCACGGCATCTGGTCCCATCATTTCACGGGAAATAGATGGGGAACAGTGGAAACAGTATCAGACTTTATCTTTTTGGGGCTCCAAAATCACTGCAGATGGTGACTGCAGCCATGAAATTAAAAGACGCTTACTCCTTAGAAGAAAAGTTCTGACCAACCTAGATAGCATGTTGAAAAGCAGAGACATTACTTGGCCAACAAAGGCCTGTCTAGTCAAGGCTATGGTTTTTCCTGTGGTCATGTATGGATGTGAAAGTTGGACTGTGAAGAAAGCTGAGTGCCGAAGAATTGATGCCTTTGAACTGTGGTGTTGGAGAAGACTCTTGACAGTCCCTTGGACTACAAGGAGATCCAACCAGTCCATTTCAAAGGAGATCAGCCCTGGATATTTTTTGTAAGGAATGATGCTAAAGTTGAAATTCCAGTACTTTGGCCACCTCATGCGAAGAGTTGACTCATTGGAAAAGACTCTGATGCTGGGAGGGATTGAGGGCAGGAGGAAAACAGAACAACAGAGGATGAGATGCCTGGATGGCATCACCGCCTTGATGGACATGAGTTTGAGTGAACTCCAGGAGATGGTGATGGATAGGGAGGCCTGGCATCCTGCGATTCATGGGGTCACAAAGAGTTGGATACGACTGAGTGACTGAAATGAACTGAACTGAACTGAATATGGCAATAATATAGCATTTAAAGCATATTCAACCGTATCCAGTGCAACTGGGATTCATTAATCTTTGAGATGTAAAAATTAGAAAATGTAGTTAGTCATGTTAATATAGTTCATTTCAGTCATTCAGTTGTGTCCAACTCTTTGCGACCCCATGTACTATGCCAGCAGGCTTCCCTGCTCATCACCAACTCTCAGAGCTTGCTGAAACTCACGTCCATTGAGTTGGTGATGCCATCCAACCATCTTATCCTCCGTCGTCTCCTTCTCCTCCTGCCTTCAATCTTTCCCAGCATCAGGGTCTTATTTATATCAGGTGGCCAAAGTATTGGAGCTTCAGCTTCAGCATCAGTCCTTCCAATGAACACTNTGCTCATCACCAACTCTCAGAGCTTGCTGAAACTCACGTCCATTGAGTTGGTGATGCCATCCAACCATCTTATCCTCCGTCGTCTCCTTCTCCTCCTGCCTTCAATCTTTCCCAGCATCAGGGTCTTATTTATATCAGGTGGCCAAAGTATTGGAGCTTCAGCTTCAGCATCAGTCCTTCCAATGAACACTCAGGACTGATTTCCTTTAGGATTGACTGGTTAATGTTAATACAAGTTAATGCAAATTAAATTATTTATTAGGAAACAATAACTTTTTCTGTAAAAAATTTCTAAGGGCATAGCAGAGGTAGCAGATGTAGTTTCTTTAATATGCATTTAGTAAATCAAGAGGAAAGTAAGAAGGTTATGGATGAAATGGAAATTACAGGACAAATTACATTCCAAATAGAACCTAAATATATAAATTCATAATATATGTTAGGATTTAAAATACAGCTGTATTCTCAAGAACCCATTTAACACTGTCCTTATAAACCCTGTCATATGTAGAAACATGCCTGGAGATGTTCCAAGTGCTTTGCAAACATTATCTCACTTAATTCTGCATTGATCCTGAGGTAGCATTATTATCTTGAGGTTTTGGTGGCTTAAAAAGGTTAAGTAACTTCCTAAAATTCGCACACTGAATGATTAGAAAGTTATTCAGACAGTTTGGACTTAGAACTAAGCAGTTTCTCTGGGTCATATGTCCTTTTAAAATTGCTGCTGTTTCTCAGCTGCTTAGCAGAATATCACAGCATGTCTTTAACCTGACAGGATTCACAGACTTGCTTTTAATTAGCTAATTACAAACTTCAGTTATCTAAATTAGCTGTTCTTACTCCTTAGGGGTATGGGAACCAAGAGACTCTGCTCCTGGGAGCACCCTGGTCCTTACTGAAACCAACTTATATAAAACTCATGATGTCCAATCCAGGTCCTTCATCCTTGAATTTGTGATCATGAAAGGAAGTTTAGTCAGGAACTAGACATTTGGATTCCATAGTACTCAGTCGTTTTCCTCTATCTGGCTTCATCTTATGCAAAACCCTGGATTTAAGAACTAGTCTTTTATTTTTTTTAATACATTGAAAGAAATTAACTATCAATCTTTACTGAACATTAGTAGATTACAGTTTTCAAAGCACAGACTCTGGAGTTAGAATGCTTGGGTTGAAATCTTGTTCTGCCAGTTATTACCTGTATGTGTGCATGCGCGAGTGCTAAATCGCTTCAGTCATGTCCGATTCTGTGCACCCCCATTGACTGTAGCCCACCAGGCCCTCTGTCCATGGGATTCCATAGGAAAGAATACTGGAGTGGGTTGCTGTGCCCTTCTTCAGGGGATCTTCTGGACCCAAGGATTGAGTCTGCATCTCTTATGTCTCCTGGGTTGGCAGGTGGGAGCGCTACCTGGAAGCCCTACTGATTGTATATCACTGGGCAAACGTGTTGGACTGATAGTGACTCAGTCTCCTCAAATCTCTAAAGTTGAGAAAAGAACAGTACCTTGCTGGTAGGATACTACTTGTGAGAATTAAATATTTAACACATGTTTTAACAGGATGTGTCTTACAGAAAGCACTGTAAAATATTTGTTCTGTTACTAGTACTTGAGTAGTAGTAGTGACAATAATAGTGGTTGTTTCACACTGGAAAAATGCTTGTGGAAACTACTGATATGATTCTACCAAAACTTTTTGCTTCTCAAAAGTAAACTCGATTACATAGCATATTTCAAACATAAAAATATACTTTTGTCCACAAGATTTTAATGACAACTCTAACTGACTTCCAACCCTTTTTTATTCCAACATATACTCTAGAAATATAGACAGAGGGAGATATGCTAATAAAAATAGTTTAAAACTTCTTTAGATAAAACACAATTATCTGAAACTCCCCTTGGCCTCATAGTCTCTTGAGTTTTGGGCAATTTAGCAGGTTTTCACAGCTCAGTCTAGCTACTCTCTATAGTCCTGTTACCAGCTGCTTCCTTTGGTAGGTAGTAAGATTACTTGCTTTGTCTGTTCAGCTACAATATAATCCTTGAATCTGTTAACAAACCCTAAATCTCAGTGGCTTCCCTTAATGGAGGTTTGTTTGTGATCAAGCTAGATCACCCAACACGGGTTAGAAGAAGAAGCTATTTATTTTCCCCATTCAGGAATCCAAGCTCCTAAGACCCCAAATCAGCATGGGTCTCTATGCTTCCCCTGTCATGAGGCAGGGAGATGGTGAAGTAGGAGAGGTTCTAAAGCTACTGACAAGAAGCAGCTCATATCACTCCTGCCCATGTTTCTTCAGCCAAAGCAAATTGCACAGTTACACCTCACTTCAAAGGAAGAAAAATAGTTGCAATTCTTTCTGTGTCAGAAGACTTCTTGGAAAGGGCTCTCATGATCTTCACACTGGGAACTAGCTTATCTTCTCTTTGGCACTGTGATTTTAGTTGCATAGCCACTGGCTTTTAAGTTGAGTTTTCCAATAAAATTAATATATACCATGAAAGAGTTAAAAATATACCAACTCTTGATCTGAATGTAGAATTTTTCTTAAGATTCAGTAGCTTTACTAAGCATACTTTTTGTTTGAGGATATGAAAATATGAATGAAAAATGGAAGTTGTCCAAAAGGTTTTATTGCTGGCAGAGAGCCTCTTAGCACTGTGAATGCATATGGGAAACTTTTCCCCACTTCCATTGCTTATAATATGTCTATAATTGCCATGGATATTTCTGGATTATTTTTATTGAAATAGTTTAAATGGTTACAGACTTACAGTTATTATGAAGAAGAAAATGAACTAATTATTCCCAATGAGTTAAAGTGAGGATAAATTGCATCAAATTTAGATGATGATCTACCTTTCATCCCTGTAAAATGAAGAATCATAAGCTAGGCACCTTTTAACTGAATCCCTTCATGGAAAATGAATAGGGCATGGCAGAGTCAATCTGTTAATTTCAGCTATATTAACCAGCCATGATAATTCCTACACAGTCTCTCAGAGTCAGTATAAATCAGGGCGATGACCTTAATGAACAGATTGCCCACCACTTAGTGGGGTTTGCTGAAGTATAAAGGCAAAGATTTCATTTTGTGTGTTTAGAAAGTAATTGTTTTTTACAATTTATCTCATTATCTCATTTGATAAAGTATTTAAAGATATATTGTAAAGTTTCTTACAAGCCTGTTGTAAATTTTCTTAGGGGAGAGATTGCAATTACAATTCAAGAACTTCTGGATAATGGTGAGGAAAACCAAAGTACAAATCCAGGCAAGGGTTTACAACTTAAATGCTAAACAAAGCATTTTAGTTTTAAGCTTTTAAAATAATTTTAAATAAGATTAAATGAAGAAAAATAATCTCATTGTGACAATAAA
Source organism: Oreotragus oreotragus (assembly GCA_006410675.1). Taxonomy (NCBI): domain Eukaryota; kingdom Metazoa; phylum Chordata; class Mammalia; order Artiodactyla; family Bovidae; genus Oreotragus; species Oreotragus oreotragus. The sequence continues at coordinate 439,900 of SJYX01014544.1, forward strand.
TATACATTTGAAACATTTTTCAATGATTTTAAAATCTAATTTCTAATGGTGTACCAAAAGACACTTCTGTGAATGATTAACACCATGTTAATTAATTCCCAAACTATCATTTCTCTTTTGAGAAAAGTCCAAAAGCCAGTTTTTAACTTCTAACTGTCTCAAATTCTATTCTGGAATATTGCCCTAACATCATAAGTTCAGTTCAGTTCAGTCACTCAGTCCTGTCTAACTCTTTGTGACCCAATGGACTGCAGGACCCCAGGCTTCCCTGTCCATCACCAACACCCAGAGCCTACTCAAATTCATGTCCATTGAGTCTATGATACCATCCAACCATCACATCTTCTGTCGTGCCTTTCTCCTCCTGCCTTAATATTTCCTAGCTTCAGGGTCTTTTCAAATGAATCAGTTCTTCACATCAGGTGGCCAAAGTACTGGAGTTTCAGCTTCAGCATCAGTCCTTCCAATTTGTTGGCAATTTGATCTCTGGTTCCTCTGTCTTTTCTAAAACCAGCTTGAACATCTGGAAATTCACGGTTCACATATTGCTGAAGCCTGGCTGGGAGAATTTAGAGTATTACCTTACTAGCATGTGAGATGAGCGCAACTGTCTGGTAGTTTGAACATTCTTTGGCATTGCCTTTCTTAGGGGTTGAAATGAAAACTGACCTTTTCCAGTCCTGTAGCCACTGCTGTAATGAACTTAGAATATATAATTATACCAAGTTGCTGTCATTTGAGTGATGATCACAGTTAAAGTTGTAAACTTAATACATCATATGTTGCAGCACTCACAATTTTATTGTTAGGCATGATATTGACCCAATATCACCTAGACAGGTACTTTAATGAATATCATAGTGTGTAAACAGACATGTCAGGTTCAAAAAAGCATTCGCTTAAAATGAGGTCAGCATAGGTTGATTCTCTGAGCTTTATGGGCAGCTGAGCCCTTTCTAAATTCCAAAGCTAGTCCAACAGATAGAGGAGTGGCTCAGGCTGCTATAAAAGGAACAGCTAGGCAGTACCTAGGGAATTTCCCTCTCAGCACTACTTGAGAAGAGGGGCAGCATGTTGCTTATCTCAAGATCTATGAAAAACATGGCTAAAGAAATTTTTTTAAAAGCTAATAAATTTTCAACTTCCAGATAAATGTTTATTGTTTTTGTATACTGCATATGCTGCATGTGTCACACAAAAATTATAATTATCGTATACAAATTCATAATGTTTAAAAAGAGTGTAGCATTTTATTTTAGTTTTAGTAATGACATACATAACGAAATTTTAATTTCCTGAATTTTAAAGAACTCCTAGAAAACAATTTCGAGACAAATATTTTCTCCCAGCCTGTGATTGTATTTTCAGTTTCTTTATGGTTCCTGTGATGAGCCCAAGTTCTTGACTGTAGGATAGTCAAATTTGAATTTTGTATGACTAGTGCTATTTTGTGACTTGTTTAAGACGTTTCAATTAGGAGAAATGTATTTTTCTCTTATAGTCACTCCACTATTTTGCTTTGCAAAATTAACACTTTAACCCCCCTTTAAATGATATTTTGCATATGATGGGAAGTAAGACTAATTTTAGTCATTAACACATGGCTAACTACTTGTCCCAGACTGTATTTGTGAATAGTTTCTCTTTCTCCATAAAGCTGAAGTGCAAATTCAGTCATATAGTCCAATTGCATTCATGTGTTGGTTTCTCTCTGTGCTCTATCCTGTCTCTTCTTGGATATCACAAATTATATCACTGTAGATTCTTAGAAAGTCTTGATACATTGCAAACTAATAACACTGCAAGAATAAAAGTCATTCTCTTGCAGATTAAGGAGCATTTCTTCCTCTGGAGTGCTTAACTATTCTTTGAGAAGTTTATGCTCCATTTCTTACCCACTCCTCTTCAGTTGCGTGGGAAAGCAGGTGGAGAGGATGATTATATCCTCAGAGACTCCCTTGACTCTGTGAGACCAGCAATGCCTCAAAAAGTGTTCCATGAAGGTATCCTGTAGTTGGAACACGTAATAAACCATAATGCTGAAAAGAATTGTCCAAGTTCAGAGTGTCATTTTATCACAGCATTTTAAAATAAGACAGATAAAGACTTAATAAGCATTAACATTATAATTGTTTGCTTTTAACTTTTAAAAGCATCCATTTAGTCCACCTAGTTTAAATAATCTACATAAAATTCTTTGTATTTATTGTCTGAATCTGTTAAATAGCAAATCGACCCTTGTATTTAGACTATCAGAGCATTCCAATTCTCTCAAGCACAGACTATCCCCCTGTCTATTTTCACAGTGTCTTAACAATGGATATTGGTAGGTTGGATTTTCTGATAACTAGAAAGAAGCTACATGATCTTTTCTGGTACACCAGCATGTATATCCGAGTGAAGGTTAAGGTTAACTTAATTTCTCACTACAGTTGAAAATCAATTCTTCTACCCTTTTGTCATAATCCTATCAACTACGTAGAGAAGCTGTTCTATTCTTGAGTTATATTTGAATTTGCACAGGGAATTAAATTTTAGCTTTCAGAAACTGAAAGATTTTATAGGATGACAGGACCTTTTTGTCTGTGTTTACCGTAATAAGTAGTGACCCTGGAGAACTAACAGGTTTTTCATAAGGGCCCTTTGATATAAAGGGCAGTCAGAGGAGGAAGATGGTGTAGATGGTCTTACAGCTGCTGGGAAATGATGTACAAAAGGCATTACTACCCTCACACAGATAAAGATAATGCACTTTTAAAGGACATTTAAACTATAGGTGTCAGTAACAAAATATTCACTTATTTTTATGTGATAATATTTCTGAGAAGCCAGAAACTTCCTTTTGAAGAGAAAATATTTTCTTATTGTATTATAAAACAGTTAACATATAGGTGTGATAATTGCCCTTATGACTTTGCTGAGCTAGGATTTTAAGTTTGTTTGCTGAAGTTCAATCCATTAAGAAAATAAATCAAATTGGCAAGCATGTTTTGCAGAATGTAATGCAGGTACACCATCTAATTATATGAAAGGGCAAAGTTTTCCTTCATTTGTTGAGTCTCACATCTTGGAATTTGCCTTCAAGTTCCATGAACAGAGCAATGATAGACTGGAACACAAAGATGTAACAAAGATCAAATGAGCATGGGTGTGAAATTATATACATATCTCCAGCTCAGTCTCCAAATTGTTATTGTCCCTGTTTGGGGGCATGCCATAGAGACTGCTGGAAAAGGAAATGGCAATCCACTCCAGCACTCTTGCCTGGAAAATCCCATGAATGGAGGAGTCTGATAGGTTACAGTCCATGGGGTCGCAAAGAGTCGGACATGACTGAGCGACTTTAAAAATAAAAAAATAGAGACTGCTCAGATTCCTCTGTTTATTTAAATTTGAGCTTTTCTTTACTCATACATCACTGTAACCCTGGCCTTACTCCTGTACTTTGAAGTGTTCCCTCCAAAAGTGTCCTTGTTGGTAAGTATGGATTTTTCTTTTCTTTTTTTTTCCACTCTGGTTTTGTACCTATCTGATATGGTCTTCTCACTGCTGTGCTGTGCTTAGTCATTCAGTCGTGTCTGACTCTTTGAAACCCATGGATGGTAGGCCCACCAGGCTCCTCTTTCCATAGGGATTCTCCAGGCAAGAATACTGGACTGGGTTGCCACACCCTCCATCAGTGGAATCTTCCCAATGCAGGGATCAAACTCAGGTCTCCCACATTGCAGGCAGATTCATTATTGTCTGAGGCACCAGGGAAGCCCATTAAGACTGGAGTGGATAGCCTATCTTTTCTCCACGGGGTCTTCCCGACCCAGAAATCAAAATCGGGTCTCCTGCATTGCAGGCGGATTCTTTACCAGCTGAGTTACCAGGGAAGCCCACTCACTGTTCGTTTTGCCCTTTTATTTACTCTCACTAGAAATATATATATATTTTTTGTACTGAACACTTAAAAATGTTTATCCAGTTTAGGAGCCCTTTGTTATTTCAGTCCGAAGTAGAAGATGAACACACTTTCTCTCAAATGTTAATATATTTATCAGTTCAGTTCTGTTCAGTAGCTCTGGAGTGCCCAACTCTTTGTGACCTCATGAACCACAGGACACCAGACCTCCTTGTCCATCAGAACTTCCAGAGTCCACCCAAACCCATGTCTATTGAGTCAGTGATGCCATCCAACCATCTCATCTTCTGCGGTCCCCTGCTCCTCTTGCCCTCAAACTTTCCCAGCATCAGGGTCTTTTCAAATGAGTCAACTGTTTGCATAAGGTGGCCAAAGTATTGGAGTTTTAGTTTCAACATCAGTCATTCCAACGAACACCAGGACTGATCTCCTTTAGGATGGACTGGCTGGATCTCCTTGCAGTCCAAGGGACTCTCAAGAGTCTTCTCCAGCACTACAGTTCAAAAGCATCAATTCTTCGGCTCTCAGCATTCTTTACAGTAAATGTCAACCCACTCCAGTATTCTTGCCTGGAGAATCCCATGGACAGAGGAGCCTGATGGGCTACAGTCCATGGAGTCGCAAAGAGTCAGACACGACTGAGAGACTTCACTTCATTCCTTCTCACATCCATACATGACTACTGGAAAAACCACAGCCTTGACTAGACGAACATTTGTTGACAAAGTATTTGCATCTTTTAATTTCATGGCTGCAATCACCATCTACAGTGATTTTAGAGCCCAGAAAAATAAAGTCAGCCACTGTTTCCATTTTTTCCCCATTTATTTGCTGTGAAGTGATGGGACCGGATACCATGATTAGTTTTCTGAATCTTGAGCTTTAAGCCAACTTCTTCACTCTCCTCATTCGCTTTCATCAAGAGGCTCTTTAGTTAGTCTTCACTTTCTGACATAAGGGTGGTTTCATCTGCATATCTGAGGTTACTGATATTTCTCCCTGCAATCTTGACTCCAGCTTGTGCTTCATCCAGCTTAACATTTCTCATGATGTACTCTGCATATAAGTTAAATAAGCAGGGTGACAATATACAGCCTTGACATACTCCTTTTCCTGTTTGAAACCAGTCTATTGTTCCATGTCCAGTTCTAACTGTTGCTTCCTGANCAGCTTAACATTTCTCATGATGTACTCTGCATATAAGTTAAATAAGCAGGGTGACAATATACAGCCTTGACATACTCCTTTTCCTGTTTGAAACCAGTCTATTGTTCCATGTCCAGTTCTAACTGTTGCTTCCTGACCTGCATACAGATTTCTCAAGAGGCAGGTTAGGTGGTCTGGTATTCCCATCTCTTTCAGAATTTTCCATAGTTTATTGTGATCCACACAGTCAAAGGCTTTGGCATAGTCAATAAAGCAGAAATAGATGTTTTTCTGGAATTATCTTGCTTTTTTGATGATCCAGTGGATGTTGGAAATTTGATCTCTGGTTCCTCTGCCTTTTCTAAAACCAGCTTGAACATCTGGAAGTTCATGGTTCAAGTATTCCTGAAGCTTGGTCTGGAGAATTTTGAATTGTCACACGTGTTACTTTACTAGCTTGTGACATGAGTGCAATTGTGTGATAGTTTGAGCATTCTTGGCATTGCTTTTCTTTGGGATTGGAATGAAAACTGACCTTTTCCAGTCGTGTGGCCACTGATGAGTTTTCCAAATTTGCTGGCATATTGAGTGGAGCACTTTCACAGTATCATCTTTCAGGATTTGAAATCGCTCAACTGGAATTCCATCACCTCCACTAGCTTTGTTCGCAGTGATGCTTCCTAAGACCCTCTTGACTTCACATTCCAGGATGTCTGGCACTGGGTGAGTGATCACACCATCATGATTATCTGGGTCGTGAAGATCTTTTTTGTACAGTTCTTCTGTGTATTCTTACCACCTCTTCTTAACATCTTCTGCTTCTGTTAGGACCCTACCATTTCTATCCGTTATTGAGCCCATTTTTGCATGAAATCTTTCCCTAGAAAATTATCACTAATTTTCTTGAAGAGATCTCTAGGCTCTCCCATCCTATTGTTTTCCTGTATTTCTTTGCATTGTCCACTGAGGAAGGCTTTCTTATCTCTTCTTGCTATTCTTTGGAATTCTGCATTCAAATGTGTATATCTTTCTTTTTCTCATTTGTTTTTCCTTTCTCTTCTTTTTACAGCTATTTGTAAGGCCTCCTCAGACAGCCATTTTGCTTTTATGCATTTCTTTTTCTTGGGGCTGGTCTTGATTCATGTTTCATGTACAATGTCACAAACCTCCAGCCATAGTTCATCAGGCACTCTGTCTATTAAATCTATTGCTCACTTCCACTGTATAGTCATAAGGGATTTGATTTAGGTCATACCTGAATGATCTAGTGGTTTTCCCTACTTTCTTCAATTTCAGTCTGAATTTGGCAATAATGTGTTCATGATCTGAGCCACAGTCAGCTCCTGGTCTTCTTTTTGCTGACTGTTTAGAGATTCTCCATCTTTGGCTACAAAGAATATAATCACTCTGATCTCAGTGTTGACCATCTGGTGATGTCCATGCGTAGAGTCTTCTCTTGTGTTGTTGGAAGAGGGTGTTTGCTATGACCAGTGTGTTCTCTTGGCAAAACTCTATTAGCCTTTGTCCTGCTTCATTCTGCACTCCAAGGCCAAATTTGCCTGTTACTCCAAGTGTTTCCTGACTTCCTACTTTTGCATTCCAGTCCCCTATAAAGGAAAAGCCATCTATTTGGGTGTTGGTTCTAGAAGGTCATGTAGGTCTTCATAGAACCGTTAAACTTCAGCTTCTTCAGTGTTACTGGTTGGGGCATAGACTTGGATTACCAGCCTTTGTCCTGCTTCATTCTGCACTCCAAGGCCAAATTTGCCTGTTACTCCAAGTGTTTCCTGACTTCCTACTTTTGCATTCCAGTCCCCTATAAAGGAAAAGCCATCTATTTGGGTGTTGGTTCTAGAAGGTCATGTAGGTCTTCATAGAACCGTTAAACTTCAGCTTCTTCAGTGTTACTGGTTGGGGCATAGACTTGGATTACCGTGATATGATATTGAATGTTTTGCTTTGGAAATGAACAGAGATCATTCTGTCATTTTTGAGATTTCATCCAAGTACTGCATTTCGGACTCTTTTGTTGACTATGATGGGTACTCTATTTCTTCTAAGGGATTCCTGCCCACAGTAGTAGATATGATGGGCTATTCCTCCAAATAAAGGCATTGAACCTCTCAGCACATTGGCTAAGAGTTGCTAGTCACTGGGAAGCTGCACACATCAGCTCCTCACTCCATTCCTAAAAACAAAAGCCATGGAGGTTCCCTCACCATTTTCACTGTCAACGCTGTTTATTCATCCTGGATAGCCTTCTTGTGGCATACATTCCTAGTAGAGTTTACCTTTTGTAGAAATTTGAAGTCCTCAGGGTTTCCCATTACTCTTACTAAAGCAAATAGCTGTTATTGCTGGTAAGTAAAACTCTGAATGGATTTAGTATAGGCATAAGTTATGACACTGGTTAGTTCTGTATCTTTATTTACCTGTATGTGGTATGTTATAAAAACAGATACACTTGGTTAGAATCTGCTAAAATCTCAGTTTTGTAATAGCAGAACTGAGTCTGAGAGAGATTTTAAAAAATTGCCCAAGTTACAAAATAGTGTCTGTTGGATTCCGTGGCCCAATGAACTCTGACCCAATCTGAACGTCAAAATCAACTTGAGAGATCCTAAAATCAGGATTGATTTTAAAATCAGGTAAATGATTTTACCTTTGCATACCACTGAAATAGCAATTTACTCAATCTAGCCAGTGAAATCAGAATCTCTGTGTTTGGGACCCCAGGAATAATATATATATATATTTTTTAACTCTGTAGGTGATCCTAATAGTCACTTAAAGATGTTAAGTATTTTATCTTGTGCTCTTTTAATCATGTAAATGATTAAGATGCTTGAGACAGTACATATTAATATTAGTATCAATATTTTGGTGGTTCTTGTGGGGAAGAGGTTGGGGAGGATAAGCTAGAAAATTAGCTTTTTATCACACATATTTCTTCTTTGGAGGTATGTGTTTCTAGTTAGAGATAACTTATGAAGAAACTTTGGGAAAGTATAGTTTCATTTGAAACTGCCTATATTCTTTTTCTCATAAATTTAGCAAGTGCTTGCCCTTCATCATCCAATCTTCCTAACACAGTGTGTACTGCATTCTAATACACTTAAGGTAAGCCAGCAACTAGATTGGCCTCTGTTATTAAAGGCTTATACCTCAGAGCACATCAATTTGAGACATATTAGCATAGCGCTTAAAGCAATATTTTATTACTATTTGGATTGACAAATTTAGTATATTAAAGAGCTTTTAGGTTATGAAATATTATATGCATTAGGAAAAGGTTAATTTGGTTTCAAATATCTGTTGTTGCTAATTGCGGTATTTTAAAAATCCCTTGCAATCTAAATTATATACGTTATAAATCTCAAATTGTTTCATTTCTTATTTTTCGCTTCCTTTGAGGACAGAAGACCTAGTGATTATTTTATGTATTATTAATTCATCTTTCAACTTTTTATTACCATTCTAGTCTAAACCTATTTCATATTATTTAATACTAGTCTATATAATACTGTTTAATGCTAGTCTACTTTCATGCATATTTTCCATATCTGTGATTACTCTTAACTGGAGGCTGTGCCTGTGCACATATATGAGTATGTTCGGCTGGTGGGTATAGCATGCATTTGCAAAAATGTAACGCCTGAAGGAGACTGTAATTATGGTAACTTGCATGTGGACCCATTGCCTGCTCCATTACCCTGCCTTTGATTGAATCTGTGGTGACTGGAGGAGAAGGCAATGGCAACCCACTCCAGTACTCTTGCCTGGAAAATCCAATGGACAGAGAAGCCTGGTGGGCTGCAGTCCATGGGGTTGCGAAGACTCGGACACAACAGAGAGACTTCACTCTCACTTTTCACTTGCATGCACTGGAGAAGGAAATGGCAACCCACTCCAGTGTTCTTGCCTGGAGAATCCCAGGGGATTCTGGGGATCCTGGGGGAGCCTAGTGGGCTGCCATCTATGGGGTCGCACAAAGTCGGACACAACTGAAGCGACTTAGCAGCAGCAGCAGCAGGAGCAGCGGCGGTGGTGACTGGGGCTATTAGATTCTCTTATGCTGCATTTACAGTGCTTTATCTTGTTCATCAGAGCAGGTTTTTCTGTGGTTCCTTAGTACTGAATGACTGTGCAGTTTTGAGGTTATATACCTCCTCCCACCAAATTTCCTTCTAAATTCATTTTTAGCTACCAAATGTGACTACACAGATAACCTTCAGTGATACATTCTTTCTAATATAGTTGCATTCAGAAAAAGAATATTAAAAAATATTCCTTGATAATTTGGAGAAGAAAATTCTCACAATGGGAATAAAAATTAATCGTATTGGAGACTTTTTAAATTTTGGTTTTTTATTGTGACCAGGTAGGTGTGTTTGTGAGGGAATGATATTTTTGTGTGGCAAGGAGAAGGAAAGGGATATTGTGAGAGTAAGTGAGCGTGAGATCTGAGACCTATTTAAACAAAAGTTTACATTCAAAACAGTAGCATATGTGTCTATATATATCTCACCAATTGACCATGAATGTATTTCATGCTTTTTTTAATTTAACCATTTGTATTTCTGCCTTTCTTCCATATCAGTAGATTTCAAAAATAATTTTGTAGTGACTGTATCAGAGTTTAAGTAAGCAATAAGATGTAAGTTATTAACTATTCTAGTGTTGTTTACAGTTCATACTATTTAAAGTTTTATAATATACATTTTACACAAATGTTTAATTAAAAATCATGTCGTATTAGGAGAGGAATTTTCTGGAGTTAAAAGTATATCATTAATAAAAACCATACACACACATTATAATTTTGACATTTTACTTTTCACAAAGTTTTATTCTTTGAAATTGTTTTCAGAAATTTAACTTTGCTTTTTAAAAATAATCAGTAATATGATTAAGTACAGATAGATGTAGATATCTATCTATCTATACATATATACATATATGCATACATATGCAGGGGAAAGTTGGTAGCTGAAAATGGCATCAAAATATTGATTTTTTAATTATTACTGAGATGGAATATTATCTATATTATAAATTTCTTCTTTCTTCTGAATGAGAGTTTTCAACACTTCCCATGTTTTACTATCAATATTTATGCTGTTATACAATAAATCCATGTAAATATTTCTCCATTACTCTTACACTTATAAATTTCTTCTCAATCTTAAAATTGGTTATTCACATCTTCTTATATTTTCATTTCTATAATTTTAATTATCATTTAACCCTTTTCTGCATCTGGAATTCATTGTGATGAATACAAAATAAGAATCCTAATTTTATTTTTTCAAATAAAGCTGTTTCTTATGAAAAAAAAAACTATAATTTTCACATTTTTATAAGCTGCCTTTACACAGTTCACGTGAACTGATGCAAATACACAGACACTCAAACATGTACACATCTACATCTACATCAGAATTATCTTGAAGACTATTTCCTGCTCAATATGTAGACTTTTTAAAAAGGAGATATTTAATTTTCTAATGGAGAAGCCCTCTCATTCATGATCCTTAGTGAAAATTTTCTTGGATATTTTCTTCTGTTTATGCTTTCAGTTAAATTTAAATCACTATTTCAAGTTTAAAATACTCAGTTGTTATTTTGTTTAAGTTTGCATAAATCCTTAAGGAATTGACATTTATGCAATAATTATTGTTCCCATGTAGAAATAAGGCTCTAAGGAATTGTATAATTAGCTAAGGAATTTAATAATTGGAAGAGTTTCACATCTAATGGGAGAAAGAGGAAATAAACAGTACTCCTGTCCTGAATGTAAAATGAAAGTGATGGAATAATTTGTATCATGACTTTGACATGAACCCTAAATTACTAGCCAGTTTCCTTTTTCTGTTGACTGTTTCAAAGCCAAAGGGAGCTTGGAAAGCTGCAGGACAGATGTGTCTCTTGGTAAAGCCATTTTTTGTCTTGATTCTATTAAATATAATATAGATGGGATACTAATTCTATTTGTCTCATTCTGTTATAAAAAACTATGCTCTGCTGTTTTCTATTATTGATCACTTTAGCTGAACCAAAAAATGATTTATATGATAGCATTTATTGATTGGTTTTGCTGAAATGAATGCCAGTATATTCAAGTTTTAAACATTTACTTTAGAGCTGTGGAAAAAAATATAAGCAAACATTTTCAAGGATTTAGTTGGAAAATTGAAGGGGCAGGTGTCAAACAGCTCATTTTCTCTGGGTAAGTGCTTATGCTATGTGGAATCTGGAAGGAGGTCAGCAGAGGGGTTCTCTTCTGATTCTGTATTCCAAAGGGTGGTCTTGGGGCTTCCATTTTCTTAAAACCCTCTGCCAGCTTTGAGGTTCCCACTGAAAAAGCTTGGTTAGCATGCTATCCTTCTATGCATGGGGCATCTACAGTTTCAGGGCTCGGGGTCACAGTCTATTACATTCTAGGTCAAGTACATAGAACACCCTGTCAGTTATTCTGAGTTTAATCAACAACAATAAACTGAATGCAGAAACCTGGGATATATTTGTCTGCTGAAAGATAAGGTGTCTAAATCATAGACATAAAACATATATATAGATCTAGACAGACTTAGACATAAAATATGTCTCAGTCATATTGTTGACACAAGTAGGAAGATAAGGATATATTAAATCAGGATATAAATAGGAAAAATAAGTTGTTTGTTTTTTTTTTAATCAAAAAATATTTGTTGCAGAAATATTTTCTGAGCTCACTGGATAGACCTGGTATGTTCTAACTGATAGGCATTTAACAGTTTACACAATACGTGAAGTTCCTGTGTATATTCTGGGGTGTGAGTGAGTTCTTAAAATTTAGTCTTTAAGTACATCTCAAAATCTGTGTCGCTATGAGGGAAAGAATGTATATGTGATCAAAGAAGCGCTTCAACAGGAAAAATACGAATATTGCAATAAGAATTCTGCTACATGCAAATAATCCTAATTGAAGGAATTTATATAGAATATTTACCAAATATTCTTGATCACCATGAAATAAATGATGACTTTTTATACCTACAAATGTATCAGAAATTTTCCTTATGTTTGCATAGGATTACATGCTTGTTTTACCTGTTAATTTAATGATTCTGGTAGCATTAGACTTAACTAGAAGGACCATTATTTTGAAATTTCAAAAGCTGAGTCAAAGTTATTTAATAGATACCCGCTATTAAAAAAATATGGTTGAGATCTGTATTTCTAGGGTTTATAAAAAGAAAAACTTGTCTGCCAATAACTTAATTTCCATGAGTTACATTATTTATTAGTAATATTTTAAAATAGTCATATCTCTGCTGCTGCTGCTGAGTCACTTCAGTCATGTCCGACTCTGTGTGACCCCATAGACGGCAGCCCACCAGGCTACCCCGTCCCTGGGATTCTCCAGGCAAGAACACTGGAGTTGGTTGCCATTTTCTTCTCCAATGCATGAAAGAGAAAAGTGAAAGTGAAGTCGCTCAGTCTGTCCGACTGTTAGCGACCCCATGGACTGCAGCCCACCAGGCTACTCCATCCATTGGATTTTCCAGGCAAGAGTACTGGAGTGGGGTGCCATTGCCTTCCCCGAGTCATATCTCTAGAGTTTACATATTATAATTTTACTTGGGATTCAATATTAGGATTTCAGCTTTTACTTATAGATTTAAATTACACAGAAAATATATTTACCTATGTCATAAAGATTTATTCTTATATAAATTGTGTGTTGATTGATGATCCTTAACAACAACATATTTGTAAGTTAAATAGTGTCACTATACTATCAAATAGCTGTATATATTATGTGAATGGAGAGAGAAATATTTTAAAGAAAATAAACATATATATGTTCAGTTCAGTTCAGTCGCTCAGTCGTGTCTGACTCTTTGTGACCCTATGAACCAGAACATGCCAGGCCTCCCTGTCCATCAACAACTCCAAGAGTTTACCCAAACTCATATCCATTGAGTTGGAGATGCCATCTAACCATCTCATCCTCTGTCATCCCCTTCTCCTCCTGCCTTCAAACTTTCTCAACATCAGGGTCTTTTCAAATGAGTCAGCTCTTTGCATCAGGTGGCCAAAATATTGGAGTTTCAGCTTCAACACCAGTCCTTCCAGTGAACACCCAGGACTGATTTCCTTTAGGATGAACAGGTTAGATCTCCTTTCAGTCCAAGGGACTCTCAAGAGTCTTCTCTAACACCACAGGGCAGAAACATCAATTCTGTGCTCAGCTTCCTTTATAATCCAACTCTCCCATCCATACGTGACTACTGGAAAAATCATAGCCTTGACTAGATGGACCTTTGTTGACAAAGTAATGTCTCTGCTTTTTAATATGCTGTCTAGATTGGTCATAACTTTCCTTTCAAGGAGTAAGTGTCTTCTAATTTCATGGCTGCAATCACCATCTGCAGTGATTTTGGAGCCCAGAAAAATAAAGTCAGCCACTTTTTCCACTGTTTCCTATCTATTTGCCATGAAGTGATGCCAAATAGAAATATTTTAAAGAAAATAAACATATATATGTAGGTCACTTGAAATAAATAGTTTTCTAATAAAATTTAAGTAAGTTCAAAGTTGCTGTAAAAATTTGAAATAGTTACACATAATAGTGATTCAGTTGTCATTCTCTATGCAATATGGTCATGTTATTACATGTCATATTCAATCATCACATTATGAAATTTGTAATTAGAATGATCATTTCATTAGCAAAAAACAGTAATATAATATTGCATTTCTGTGAGTTTCAGCTCTCTAGTCCATGTTAAAAAGACTAAAAGTCTTTGAAAGGCTTTGTAGGTTGAATGTATTACAAGCAGTTTATTTATTGGGATTCATAGTTAATTAAGTAGGTATTTACCATATAACATTTGAGATAGATCTTAAAACTCTATTAAAACTTTCATATAACAAGTTGAGAAAGGGGGTTGAAAAACATTTTGGGCATTGGGAACCACATAAACTGAAGTGAACAAAAGGGGAAAAGTGCAGTGAACACTGCGTAGTACCTCTTAGCTACACAAAAGATAAATTGATATGTCAGTGGCTGTCAGGCTGTAAATGGATTGAATGATATAGAATTTATAATCTATTTGAAGAGCAAAATGGACCCTTGAGTCTTTATACCCTCATAACATAAAGAAATGTATTTAGGTTATAAAAAATACATATGTAACACATCTACATACTACTGCCCCTACCATGAGAATCGGTATGTGTTAAAACATAAAGGCTAGAAAAATCCTTATTTGTTTACCTTTTTACTTTAAATTATTTCACTTAGTTTTTTTTTAAATCTCTACGTGTGTCATGTAATATCTTAGAAGTAGTTATTATATGTCATAAACTTTAGTATTAATTTCACTACTTAAAATTGATACCATTAATTGTATATGTATTATATTTGAAGAAACAGCTACTGTTTAATCAATAGTCACCAGATTCACTTCTATCCTTGGATTTCTTTGCCATCTTTGCCTATCTTATATACTTTTCATGTGCAATATTGAGATAGCTGTGTGAAGGTGAGCCGGCTTATGGTGGACAAAAAAGATGACTAGCAAATACTGGCAAGTATCATGAAATACTGAGTTTCTTCCTGGTCTTGTATTTTTACAATGGTTTAAGGATATGACATTACAGACACTATCAAGATATAAAGCATACTTTCTCCCTTAAGGAGAGAAGAGATATAGACAATATTGAGAGATGTCTAGGTAAATCTTTGTTCCTGTTTGGGCCTAATTCTAACTCTAGACTTTGCCTCCAGTCAACTCTCTGGCATAGATCTAATTTTCAGAATCCTAAATACCCAAATAGCAGTTCATCAGAGGGATGCCTGGCCCCACTGAAATCCAGTATTTAAAGTTAAATTTTTTCTTCATTTTCTGATAAAGGATGCTGTAGGCATCTATCTCTTGAGACTTGTTCAGAATGCAATCAGACATGCCTTGATTTGTATAGGCAAATCTCTGCAATTGCTTTATTATTTCTTTCAGAATGAGAATCTGCCCCAAATGAATATACACAGTAGGATGTGTCCTTACTTGGAGATTTATCTTTCACATGTTTAAACATGATGATATTTATACATTAGTTTTATAGAATAGTGCATTTTATATGAAAAATTTATTTCCATTTTTAAATAACAAACTTGTTTTCAAGCTTAAGACCATGTGATATGTTTTTCAACAAAATATTGCATAGGATTAGACAAGTACTTCCTTAAATGTTAAAAATATTTTTAATATACCCATTCACATTTAATATCAATCTGTACATCATATGGAATGAAAAATGTTGAAAAAAATACCTAAAAGTCCAAAGGTAAATAGACATGATAAAGAAGGTAAATCTACATGGAAAAGAATCCCAGAATACAAGAAAACTATTTTAAGTTAAATCTGCTAACAGAGAAATGTAATAAGCTATCTCACTAATTTCATATATTTATTTCTAGTTCATATAGTCAGAGCTCCTGAATTACACTTATCCTTGCAAATATGCAAAACATATCACAAAGCACAGATGTTAAAATTCTCCATCCCTCCATGAAACAATATTGCTTCCACAACATTTATTTATCATGTAAATAAAGTGAAATATGTTCACAGATCTATAAGAAAGTTTACTCAATGAGCTAAGAAATTTTTAAGAACTTAGGAATGAACTTTAAAAGGAAGTCCCAAACTACTTTAAAAACTATTTCTATTTTTAAACTATTTAAAAACTATTTCTACTATTTAAAACTATTTCTGTTTTAAAAACTATATTGTTTTAGGCTTCACTTAATACATTTAAAAGAAGAAATAAGTGTTTTTCATATAATGTAATGTATGCTTAAATGTATGCAATTATAATATGTGTTTTTCTTTCCGTTGTGATATACTTCTAATGGAGGGAAAAAAAAAAAAACAGAATACCTAGGGATTCCTTTGCTTTTGCATATCTTAAGTAATGAATAAATGTGATAAATATGTGATTAAAATTATCCTTTAAGATACAAAATTTACCAGCTTAAGCTATATTTTCAAAAAATGCAGGCAACAGTCTATAAAATGTCCAAGTTGCANGGAGGGAAAAAAAAAAAAAAACAGAATACCTAGGGATTCCTTTGCTTTTGCATATCTTAAGTAATGAATAAATGTGATAAATATGTGATTAAAATTATCCTTTAAGATACAAAATTTACCAGCTTAAGCTATATTTTCAAAAAATGCAGGCAACAGTCTATAAAATGTCCAAGTTGCATTTAAAATTGGTTACTATTTTTCTCAGAAAGTGAGTGATACAGTTTTTGCCTCTTAGGAAAATTAAATTACTAACTAGTAATTATAGTTCTCTAAATGTAATATTCTCAGTGGATATATGAACTATCTTGGGGCATTTTGGCACATGAGATGTAGCCATGTAGCTTCATTATAAAATAAAGAAAATTACGTTCTGATAGATTATATCTTACATTTGTCTAGTATCTATCTATAAAGGTACTCTTTATTTTTCTTTCCCAACAGTCTCACAGAGTCAATTCCCATAACCCAGATATATTTCTTTAAGGCACTGAAGGTTTGAAATGTAAGCCTGCAATTATAATATCATTTATAAAGCTGGGATTAAAATTAGTGTTGATAACTCAGTGAAGCTCTACTCTGTTATATTGAATCTGCCTTTGTATTTGCTAAATTATGTAGCAAAACAATATAAATGAAATGTGTTAATCTTTAGAAAACAAAGATTTAAAACACCCCGTGCCCACACTATCCCAAGTACTATAATTTTTGGAAAATTTAATTCAATGTGATGTTATATGTTAAACAGTATTAAAAAACATATTTTAAAAGTGTGTATAGCATGGAAATCCAATTATTCTGTAATGAGATAGAGAGCATAAAGTATGAGTATCTCTAGATTCTGGAATAAAAATATTGAAACATAATTGTTTTATTCTCAGTATCAGAACAATAACAAATACTTTAGCCTTTGAGGAATCAGTTTCAGATGTACTGCACAGAGTTTTGATATTTTACATGTTATGAAATAATCACCACAATAAGTTCAGATACCATCCATTACCTTATAGTGTTGTTACAATATTATTGACTACATTACTTATGTTGCAAGACATAACTTTGACTTTTTTTTCTCTATAGCCGAAAGTTTGTACTTCTTAATTCCTTCACCTATCTTGTCCACCACTTCCAATGTATTATGTATAAAACAAATTTTAGGTAGGCCAAATAATAGTAAAACTTGAAACATAAACAACCTCATATAACTCTTCATAACAATTATAATGTAAAATGATGAAAGATGATTTCCTTATAGGAGGCAAAAAGTCTTCATACTCATATTTTTTCCTATTAAAACAATCAAATGAAATTTGAAATAAGATTGCTAAAATCATATAAAGATTTTAAGTGTATTGAGAAAACAGTTCATCAAATAAGGCTATGATAGTACTATTTTATTGTGGAAACATTTTGCTTTGAAAAATTATTTATGTATAGAAAATGTCTAGCAAAGTACATATCTTTGCCATAGACAATTCAAAGGGTGTTCTTTCTCCTGTGTTAATAACATGGTATTATTATCACATATTAAGAACCCTCAACCCTACTATCTATTATCAGAAATAATAGTTTGAGATTAACTACTTTAAAATAAAACAACAACAACATTTTAAAAATCTCTCCTCTGATGTTGAATTGGTGTATATCCAATATCACTCTGGCTGGGTCAAATTATTTATTTATCTGGGAATAGATTTTGCTATTACTTTACCCTGCAGACTTTTAAGTTATGCTGAAGAAAAATTAGATGTATCCTGGATAAAATATTACGAATTTTTTCAATGAGTATGATGGTTGATAAGTAATGTCTGTTTTAAAATTTTTCCAAGGAAATATTATGTGCCCTTTGCAGTGTTAAGATTGTAGGCTCTGTATGCTTGCTTTTCCTTATGTTATATGAAGATGACCTAGATCTACTTTTACAGGAAAAGAATTCTTGGCTCAGACAGCTCTCACTAAGTCCATTTACCTGAATAAGTTGAGTGTTCAATCAAGAGTCTTGGTAAAGTTTCTTTACATAGCAAAGTTGTACTTTTTTTTTTTTTTTGAAGGTTATTCAATTTTATTTTATTTTATTTTATTTATTTATTTTTTTTTGTTTTATAGTTTTCTATATATAGGTCTTTAGTTTCTTTTCTTTCTTTTTTTTTTTTTTTGGAAGTTGACCTTCCTCTGCAATTTTATGTGGCTTTGTAGTAGAGCCTGAAGTCAGGCAGGTTGATTCCTCCAGTTCCATTCCTCTTTCTCAAGATAGCTTTGGCTATTCTAGGTTTTCTGTAAAGTTTTTTAATTAAATGCAACTCATCTAATGTTTAATTCACCTAACAAAGTATTTGAAAAATTCTTTTTGGTAAAATATATAACATTTTCTATGTCAAAAATGCTTCCCTTTGAGAATTTTTACCTATGTATTTTTACTTCACATGTTTCTGCATCTTTCAAAATTTCTTACTCAATTTTTGTAAAGTAACTCAGCCTGATTCTACATTAACACATATTATTCAGTTTAATGTGTTTTTTAATAATTATGCATGTATATTAATATTACTCATGCAAATACATTTTCTGGATATGTTGAAACATTTTCATAAATTTGTAATCAAAATTCAAATTAATATTATTTATTCATAAGTATTAATAAAATTATTACTTCATACCAGACTCATCTAATTATTCCTTATGTGCAGCTATGGGAAATCTAAGTGAATTTTGTACAATAACAATTTCTATTTACATTTAATGAATAACTGTAATACCACTTTGAATGACAGAAAAGTTGCATTTGATAATTCAGAATATTTTAGAAATATTTTAGAAATCTTTGTTACACTGAGAAATTACTTCTATTTGACTGTATAAAGATATAAATATTGATACATAATTTGTACACATTTGTGACTGCATATATCAAAATGCTGGAATATTTATGTATTTCAGCATGCTATATGATTGATAACTTATATTATATTTTAAAAACTTAAAATATAAAAGAAAGTAAAATGAATAATAATAAATATAGACATACCAATCATAAAGAATCACTCATTACTTCTGATTATTTTCTTCCAGTTATTTGTCTATACACAGGGTATTTTTTTGTCAATATAATTTAAATCAGTCTATACACATAATACAGCTATATATCATAATTTTTATATTATGCTACTTGATTTGCACATTTTTTCTTAAACATAAATTTTAAAGGCATTGTCATAATTTAATTCTTGTAAACATAATGAGTGGGTGAATCAAGATTAGTATTAATCAATCAATAATAAGTGAGAATAAAAGGCTGGCAAACTTTTCATCTTTTACAAACTAGCCCTTTATTTTAATTAGATTTTCTGACTTTTGACTTTTTAAGATATTTAGCCTCCTGGTTACCTAAGTAAAATTCTACTTTACATAACTTTAATTTTGAATTTTTTTGTAAAATAATCTATCCATTTATCAGATTAAAAAATCATTTTAGCAGAAATGAAGTTTTATTTTTAATGCACTTGGTGCACTAAGATGTTGTTGTAGCGAAGATAAAATCTTGTATATGGATCATGATATTCAGCATGAAATGACTAGAAGATTCACAGGTAACACGTGTGCAATTGGTGATTATGTGTAGCACAATTCAAGACATTTCTGACATTAACCATTTTAAGTAAAAGTGATAATTATATAGTCAAGTAACATTGCAATCATTGAACACTTTCCAAAAGCAATTTCAACTGCACAACCAAGTAAACACTGAGA
This sequence comes from Oreotragus oreotragus, assembly GCA_006410675.1. Taxonomy (NCBI): domain Eukaryota; kingdom Metazoa; phylum Chordata; class Mammalia; order Artiodactyla; family Bovidae; genus Oreotragus; species Oreotragus oreotragus. The sequence continues at coordinate 459,778 of SJYX01014544.1, forward strand.
GGTGGTAATGAAGGGAGTGAGTTAATTCAGAAAACTCTCGAGACTCACCTTGAACTACAGTGAAACGAAGGGAATGGCACGCAGAAAGCCAGAAAAGATACAGTAGTTTTGATACATTGACTTGTTTAGACAAGGTAAAGTTTGTGGGCCATTAGAGTCAAATTTTCTTTATGGAACCATATCTCTAATCATGCTTAGTTTTGCCCAAGAAAAATTTCCTATCTTATTTAGAGATAGGGAAAATATTGATTAGCACTCCTCAAAGTACCAAACCTCCGAGGACCCAGGATGATGCCAACCACAACACATTCTTCTACCAGCTCACACTTGAATCTAGCCTTTAGTTCCAATGTTTGTTTATAACTTATTTATATTAGATATTTAGTGTTTTTTTCCTACAGTTTTCAAAGAGGTTAAGAAGGCAAACAACACACAACTTTTAAGTGAAAAATCTTTACCAAACTATGTTCCTTAGTAAACTATAACCTTAAAATTTTGCCAGACTAGAGGTGGATTAGAAGGTAAAGAATCTGCCTGCAAAGCAGGAGATCTGTGTTTGATCTCTGGGTCAAGAATATCCCCTGGAGAAGGGAATGGCAACCCACTCCAGTATTCTTGCCTGGAGAATTCCATGGACAGAGGAGCCTGACAGGCTACAGTCCATGGGGTCACAAAGAGTCAGACCCCAGTGAGTGACTAAGCACAGCACAGAGGTTCAAATTAATGTATATTTAAGCTGGGAGGTCCTTATTAGTCAGTAGTTAAGCTGCACCAATGTTTTTGAAAACCAATTAAATCTTCACAACCTACTTTTGGGTCCCGCTGCCACACCCAAGGATATATTTATGTTAGAAGATAGAAAACGATAATATAATGAGCTTCTTAAGGAGCCAAGATCCACTGGATTATAGAAAGAGCAAGATAATTTCAGGAAAATATCAACTTCTGCTTCATTAACTATGTGAATACCTTTGGTTGCATGGAACACAACAAACTGGAAAATTCTTCAAGAGATGGGAATACCAGACCACTTTACTTGCTTCCTGAGAAATCTGTATGCAGGTCAGGAAGCAACAGTTAGAACCAGACATTGAACAACAGACTGGTCCAAATTGGGAAAGGAGTACAAAATGCTGTATAATGTCACCTTGCTATTTAACTTATATTCCACATTCAGTTCAGTCACTCAGTTGTGTCCAATTTTTTGTGACCCCATGGACTGCAGCATGCCAGGCTTTCCTGTCCATCACCAACTCCTGGAACTTACTCAAACTCATGTCTTTCAAGTCAGTGATGCCATCCAGCCAACTCATCCTCTGTCACCTCCCTTCTCCTCCCACCTTCAATCTTTTCCAGCATCAGGATATTTTCCAATGAGTTAGTTCTTCTCATAAAGTGGCCATATTATTGGAGTTTCAGCTTCAGCATTAGTCCTTCCAATGAATATTCAGGACTGATTTCTTTTAGAGTGACTGGTTGGATCTCCTTGCAGTTCAAGAGACACTGAAGTGTCTTCTGGCATATGCAGAGTACATCATGTGAAATGCCAGACTGGATGAAGTGCAAGCTGGAATCAAGATTGCAGGGAGAAATATCAATAACCTCAGATATGCTGATGACACCACCCTATAGCAGAAAGTGAAGAGGAACTAAAGAGTCTCTCGATGAAAGTGAGAGGAAAGTAAAAAAGCTGGCTTAAAACTCAATATTCTGAAAACAAAGATCATGGCATCCAGTCCCATCACTTCATGGCAAATAGATGGGGAAACAGTGGAAATAATGAGAGACTTTATTCTTGGGCTCCAAAATCACTGCAGACGGTAATTGCAGCCATGAAATAAAAAGACACTTGCTCCTTGGAAGAAAAGCTACAACAAACCTAGACAGCATATTGAAAAGCAGAGACATTACTTGACCAACAAAGGTCCGTCTAGTCAAAGCTATGGTTCTTCCAGTAGTCATTTATGGATGTGAAAGTTGGACCAAAAAGAAAGGTGACCCTTGAAGAACTGATGCTTTTGAACTGTGATGTTGGAGAAGACACTTGAGAGCCCCTTGGATAGCAAGGAGATCAAACCAGTCAATCCTGAAGGAAATCAGTCCTGAATATTCATTGGAAGGACTGATGCTGAAGCTGAAACTTAATACTTTGGCCACTTGATGTGGAAGAGCTGACTTATTGGAAAATATGCTGATGCTGGGAAAGATAGAAGGCAAGAGAAGGTTTCAGTAGAAAATGAGATAGTTGGATGGTATCAGTGACTCAGTGGACATGAGTCTGCACAAGCTCTGGGAGTTGGTGATGGACAGGGAAGCCTGGTATGCTGCAATTCATGAAGTTGCAAAGAGTTGGACATGACTGAACAACTGAACTGAACTGAACTGAAAGAAAGATCTAAAATTCCTCCTGCTTATGAAGGATGAGGCATTTATCAACAATGCTAACTGAGGAATGCATATATTTTTGTTTTGGCTTTAGTTTTTTCAGGTGTTAGTGGAGCATGTTTTCATAGGAAGAATTTGCTCCTGAGTTTTCAACATTTGTTGAAGAGTGTGCAAATGGACATAGAAACAAAAATAGTATAGCAGGAGAATAATAGTCCATGTGAGTTTTCTCCTCTGCATTAAGAAAATGTTAAAAACACTAGTATTCTTACAAGTTAAATCCTGGACTAGATAGTCAAGAATGCAGAGTTAAAAGACAGACATAGATATGCTCAGATGAAGACCAGGAATGAAGTACAGGCATACCCTGGAGATCCTACAAAGCAAGTTACACAAAATTTTTTGGTGTCTCAGTTATGTTTACACTATACTGTACTATAGTATATGTGCAATAGCATTATGTCTAAAAAAACAATGTACGCATTTTAATTAAAAACACTAGTTATCATCTGAGTCTTGAAAGAGTTGTAATCTTTTTGCTGGTCAAGGGTTTAATATTACCATGATTACTAACATGTGATACAGACATAGGAAATGAACAAACATTACTGAAAAAATAGTGCCAATTGACTTGCTTGATATAGGGTTGCCACAGACCTTCAATTTGTAGGAAACACAATATATCTGCAGTACAATAAAGGGAAGCCAAGTACGGCTGTATAGCCTTTAACAGATCAAAATTCTTTCTAGACCAAGAAAAGAGCTCAGGAAAAGTCCAGAAGTTATATGGATACCGCATATGACAAAAGATACACTGCAGGGAAAGGAGAGAATAGTCAATAAATTATGCGGAGAGGAGTAGTTTACAAGAAGGAAGAAGAAGTTAAACATCAACCTCACAGCAATATAAAAATCAGTTTCAGATAGATTAAAGGCTTAAATATAAAAGGCAAAACTTTAAACTTTCTAGAAGAAAATATTTTTTAAAATTCCTTTGTTGTTTTCTCCACATAAAAACCTTTTTCCAAGGGAACACAAAAATACTGTCCATTAACATTTTAATAAATGTGCTTATATTAAAATTAAAATTCTCTTCAATAAAATATATATCTCTCCCCCTACCCCCCCCAAAAAAATAATTATAAATTATAAACTACTAACTGGAGTCAGGTATTTAATATATATATCTGACCAATGATTCATAAACCAGAACACATAAAGAAAATGTTCAACTAAGTTTTAACTAAATACAAATATCTAATAAAGAAGGAGTAAGAGAATGGCTATTCCACAGAAGAAAAAATAAATAAATAATAAGGATACAAAAATATATTCAATCTCAGTAATCATAGAAACATAAGTGAACTCAGTCATGTCTGACTCTTTGTGACCCCATGGACTGTAGCCCACCAGGCTCCTCTGTCTAGGGGATTCTCCAGTCAAGAATACTGGAGTGGGTTACCATGCCTTCCTCCAGGGGATCATCTGGATCGAGGAATCTAGCATGAGTCTCCTGCATTGCAGGCAGATTTTTTACCATCTGAGCCACCAGGAACCAAAATGATTTATGCGTGCTAGACTATGGGGAAAAAAGATACTTTGACAACACTGAAGTTGGGAGAGTTTCTAGATGAACAAGAACTCAAATGCACTGAGGTGGAATATAAAATGATGCAGCAACTTTGGAAGGCAATTTAACACTATTTTCTAATGAATATTCACACGCTTGTAACCCATCAATTCAGCTCCTCAATACACACTAAAGAAATTCCTGGAAGTGTATGTCAAAAGACAAAAACACACATAAAAATCTTAGTACCACTTATCACTCATTCATAACTACTCGTTACAGAAAAATATTGAAAGCAGCATTGGCATCTAAAATAGGAGAATAAATGATCAATTGTGATACTGGGTTGGCCAAAAAATTCATTCTTTTTTTTTTTTTCAGTAAGATAGTACAGGAAAATTCAAACGAACTTTTTTGCCAAGCCATGTTCACACAGTTGAATGTTACACAGCAATCAAAAAGAGCCATATGCAATGAAATGGATCCTAGAAACACATTTTTGAATAGACAAAGTCATTAAAATTACATATATGATAGTATTTTTACAAAGCTCAAACACAAGCAAAACTAAATGTATTGTTAAGAGATACATGATGAAATGAGTCTAACAAGCAGAAAGAATGCGATAAACACAAACATCAAGAAACTGGTTGTCTTCCAGTTAGGATGAGGGGCTTATAGGAGGAAGAGGCAGTGGAGAAATCACTTACATGGATGTAATATGTAGTCTTTCATTTATCGAAATTATGTAATAATATGAAATTGGGCCAAAAAATCATGGCCTAAACAGAAATAACAGTCTAGGCACTTATATAAAGGAGTCCTTATTTGAAGTGATAAAGGTTCGTAGAACCTCTGAGGCATAATTTTCTTCAGAGCACTTAAATTTCTCAATCTTATTAAATTTAAATTTATGATTAATGAATTTGTTTAGAAACTGGTATTTTTAATTTAAGTGTATATAGCTCTACTTATAATACCAATTATTTTCCAATTAATAGAAGTACAATAATAAAAACTGCTATTTTATTTTCTGATTTAAAATCACAGGTCAAATTAATCGTAGAATATCAAATCAATTAAACTTACCAGATTAGTTAATTAGGGCAAGTCAGTATCACCTATTTTTGCTTCTTATTTTTTATTTGGGAATTCATGAGCATAGGCACATACTATAACATTTTTAGCACAATTTATGTATCTTTTTATCCCAAGGACAATCAAGGATTTATAAGAATTTTGTTTTTGGAATCCTCTGGATCCTGCTAAAAATCCAGGAATACAGCTTTCTAGTTCTTATTTTTCTTCCTTAATCAGGCTGGGTTTACATGTTCCCCAACATCTCAGTGATACCATTCTCAATGGTGTATTCTTTTCTTGCATATTGTCTGTACTTTCACTAGAAAAGACTAGGTCAGGTATTCCAGGGTGCAGGAGTGTGCCTTGCATGTACCCAAGAGCTACTGTGAATAGAGAAGTTTAACATGCTTGTACGCTTCATGGCAAGAGAGAGGCACAGGCCCTAAACTAACAGCAATATCATAAAAGGTCTTTCAACATAACTGAATGCTGAGTTCAGCTCCTTTAGAGCAAGGGATCACTGGAAGACCCAAGATGAATTCCCTCCTTGAAAGGAGAACAAGGGAGAGATCACTGGGTTTGGGTCCTGCTTTGGACCTTTTGTGAGAAGATGAATAAGCAGAGAAAAGTCTTGCAGAGCAGACAGCTTTATAAATGGAAGAATGAGGGCATGAGATTTAAGAGCACAAGAAAAACGTGGGAAGTCTTAACCTTTCTAAAAACCCTTAATCACATGTATTAGTAACTTTTTTTGAAAATATAAATGTTTTGAAAAGAGAAATTTTTATTAGATGTGATTTTTTGGTAATGATTTTAATAAAAAAAAACCTGTTATAAGATATGATGCCATCCTAGTTAAGATCCAACAGAAGTATAAATTTAAAAAATATTTTCCCTCTATTCACTTGCATCATACCAGCCACTGCAGAGAACATGCAATGCTGATCATTCACCTTTTATTCACACCTCCAACTCCCTTTTCCTGAAATCATTTTAACACACTTTGTTTACATAAGTCTGTGTGTGATGAGGCATCCTGACACATGAAATGGTCATGTTTTTCACATCCGTGTTCTCATTCGTAAACTCTGGGGCTAATGAACATCTTGCTGCAAACTCCTAAGCACTCAGCGCTGTGATTTTTGTAGTGGGGGTACCAACTATTTTAAGTCAAGAAGGCTTGTGTCCAAGAACGATTGGATCAAGGGATTTTTATCATTATTGTCCAAAAATGCTTACTTTTCCTTCTGTCCAATCCTCATCTTTTTTATTTTATTCTTAATTTTCTCAATATGATGGCCAAAATGATTTCAACAAACCCTGACTTCTACCCTCTCTTTTAAATGGGCATATATAACATTCATGTGGCACATGTGGCAGGCAGGAGGTGTAAGAGACGCGGGTTTGATCCCTGGGTTGGGAAGCTCCCCTGGGGGAGGAAGTGGCAATCCACTTCAGTATTCTTACCTGGAGAACCGTATGGGCAGAGGAGCCTAGCAGGCTACAGTTCATAGCGTCACAAAAGAGTTGGACATGACTGAAGCCAACTTAGCATACGTACAGCATTCACACCTACATTTTAACCTTTGTTAACCTCTGTCACCTTAACGTAATATTTCATGTGCTTATCATCGTATTGCGGGGAAGGCAATGGCACCCCACCCCAGTACTCTTGCCTGGAAAATCCAATGGATGGAGTAGCCTGGTGGGCTGCAGTCCATGGGGTCGCTAACAGTCGGACAGACTGAGCGACTTCACTTTCACTTTTCTCTTTATGCATTGGAGAAGGAAATGGCAACCCACTCCAGTATTCTTGCCTGGAGAATCCCAGGGATGGGGGAGCCTGGTGGGCTGCCGTCTATGGGGTCACACAGAGTCGGACACGACTGAAGNCATGGGGTCGCTAACAGTCGGACAGACTGAGCGACTTCACTTTCACTTTTCTCTTTATGCATTGGAGAAGGAAATGGCAACCCACTCCAGTATTCTTGCCTGGAGAATCCCAGGGATGGGGGAGCCTGGTGGGCTGCCGTCTATGCGGTCACACAGAGTCGGACACGACTGAAGTGACTTAGCAGCAGCTGGCTTATCAAGCTGTACTTTAGTGGGTGATGCTTTTGGTGTCAAGCCTGAGAGTGCTCTGCCTGGTCTTCGGTCTCCAGGACTGGGAGTGTGGGCCTCTGAGTGAGGTTTTAGGCTTCATTTCTTACTTGGCAGGACCGTTCATCACACCAGTGAGCGGATGCTGCTCCGTCGCTGCTGAGTCGGGCTCAGTGTTTTGTTCGTGTTTCCTTAGTTGCGGGTCCCAGGACCTCATCTGGAAGTCCTGTCACTCCCTTCCTTCCTGTGTCCAGGGCGTGTGTGCTCAGCGCCCCATGCTGCTGGTGTTCCGCCTGAGCATGGGGCTCGAGTGCTGCTCGCCAGGTGTCCCCTTCCACCCACCCTGTAATCGTCGGAGTTATGTCCCACTCACATTTTCATTTTCACTTAGTTCTCTGTGTTTTATTTTCTTTGAGACGTCCTGTTCGGCACATGGGTTTATTTTATACCCATGCTGTTATCTAAAGGTTTGGGGATTTTCGTGTTGTGCATTGTTGATTTCTGGTTTAAGTGCATCACAGTGAAAATGGACTCTGACTGCAGCTCCTTCGGGCTTTCTGAAGTCTGTCTTACGCCCCAGGAGGCGGCCTGTCTGGGGCTTGGGTTCATGTCGTCTGCGCTTGTTGGGTGGAGAGCTCTGTGCGTGTGTTAATTACATGCTGATGGGTGATGGTTTGTTCTGTTTTTCTATTCCCATCTTGATTTTCCTTTATTTTTAGATAAGCCAGGTTTAGGTTTCAAATGTTTTCATGAAGTTTTTAAAAAATTCTTTAAACTAAGGTTGGGGTACCTGTGTGGGTACCCCAACCACAGAGAAATTAAAAAATGGAATATTGGTAAAAACAGTGCAGAGAGAGCCTCATTCACTGAGTCAGCCTTTTGGTCATGAAACAAATACTTGTTGACTGCCTCACATTTGCCAGGAATTGTTTAGGTGCTGGAGACATGAGTTCAGTTCAGTTCAGTCGCCCAGTCGTGTCCAACCCTTTGTGACCCCGTGCACACCAGACCTCCCTGTCCGTCACCAACTCCTGGACCTTACCCAAACTCATCCAACCATCTCATCCTCTGTCATCCCCTTCTCCTCCCACCTTCAATCTTTCCCAACATCAGGGTCTTTTCCAGTGAGTCAGTTCTTTGCATCAGGTGGCCAAAGTATTGGAGTTTCAGCTTCAGCATCAGTCCTTCCAA
>SJYX01014544.1:477797-530850 GCA_006410675.1 Oreotragus oreotragus
GGTGGGAGGGGGGGTTCATGTTTGGGAGTTCGTGTAAAAAAATAAATAAATACAAAAAAAATAAATAAATAAAAATATAAATGTAAAAAAGAAATAAAAAATAAAAAAATAAAAAATAAAAAAAAAATAAAAAGAGAGTTCAATTCACCACATGTTTTTGATCACTTACTAGCAAAGAAATATATTTTAAAAAAATGAGGGAACAAAAATTAATGAAAGGTTGTAGTCTTAAGAGAGTTAAGTAAGAAACTAAGTTTCTAGTGGGAAAGGCATTATAAATGTAACTATTCTAATAAAATTCATATAATTTATACAATTTAAAGTGCAGTTGATTACTTTCAGATAGTTTACTCAGAGATAATGTGTTTGAATGAAAAGTGGTTGAGGTGACATTTAGAAGAATTTGAAAGTGATAGGACATCAATATAAGAGATCAAACACTCAGAAACTGACAAGTGTAAGACGTGTAATGGTAGTGATGGCCTCATATGGAGTAAAGAAAAATATTCTGGAACAGTTGGAGGAGTTTGTAATTTCCTCAGTTCTGTCTCTTTGCAACAAAAATCAGAAGTGAAGGATGGATCATTGTTACAGCCCCGTGTAATTTCTTCAGATGGACCAGTGTGACAGTTCCATGTTGCAGCTCAAAAACATCTTTTTTTTTTAAATTTAAAAAGCAAAAGAAAATACATCCTCCAGGTGTGAGGGTGGGCTGACCCAAAGGATGTGAAGAGAAGAGAAGCCCAGTGCCCAATTTTGGCTCCTCATTTTATATATTTTTTTCTCCTCCCCCCCCAGAGCCTGCCCTATGTATATTGACCTAGCCAGGAGGGCTGTTTGTTTTATCTGAGGTTTTCACTCCAGTCTTCAGACTTTCCTTTGTTCTGTTTTCATGGGATTTTCCCTTCTTTGTCTTTTAGCCACCACTATTCTGGACTCCTTTTTCCTTTTCTAACTACCTGACAGAACTAATTGTGAAAGTCTTTGATGACAAGCCTTAAGAAGATTGGATTTTTTTTTTCTAGGAAATGGCCATATATTGACTGTTTTAAAATGTGGGTGTAGGTAATCACACGACTTATGGTTGTTGCTATTAGAAGATGCCTTAAGATGGAAAAGTCTGAGCTAGAACAATGGCAGTGAGAAATAAATTTATGTGTATATAAACCTCTGAAACATCAGAGGATGAATCACTCAACCTCTGAACCTTGCAAACTCATAGATATATGTACTTGTATTTTAAAAGTTGAACTGACAGGAATTGAAAGATTCTAGAATAAAAATGAAATAAAGAGGAGACAATGTCATTTCACCATTTATGTAGATTTCTAAGGCCATTTGGTAAGTTAATTTAAAAACTTGAAAATATGATTTCATGTAATTGTAAATCATGAATGATGAATTTAACTTGTTCATGTAACAATATGGACTTTTATTTTTGAACAAGATTTTTTTTTATCCAAATGTTACTTATTCTTTAATTCAACCATTTTTTCTAAAGATACTTGAATTTTCTGTTGACCAAGTATAATATATATCTCTGAAAATTTAGGATGGTCAATCACTAAGTCTTTACTGAATGTTTGATAATTGGATACATTTCTGATGAATGTTTACATATATATGTTTATGTACATATATATTTGTGTGCATGCTCAGTCACTCAGTTGTGTACGACTCTTTGTGACACCATGGGCTATAGGCTGCCAGGCTCCTCTCTTTATGGAATTCTCCAGACAAGAATTCTGAAGGGATCTTCCCAACCCAGGTATCGAACCCACGTCTCCTGCATTGCCCAGTTCTCCTGCTTGGTAAGCCACTCGGGAAGCCCACACATATATTTGGCAATCTACAAATGACAAATTATAGGATGACATTTTGAAGAGTAAAAATTTCATTTTATATAAAGAAAATCCCCTGAAGTACAAGAGAAAGAGGTATGTGAGCCCAGCCACAATACAAGCAATTCAGTTTTAAGCCTGTAACTAGAGGCAAAATCTGTTTTTAAAACCAATTACTTTCCAAATAATACCTGATTGTTTTGTATAGAGCTTTCATACCTACATATCACAGTTGTATTATTGTTAATCATTATTTTGTTTACATCTGAATTTCTTTATTCAGTCCTTAGAGTAAAACTTTGTCTTTTTATTTTCCATACACTGTTTAGATGAGCCTTGGGATCAAAGAAACATGGGAATTTTAAGGAACTTAGGAGGTCATATAATTTAAACTCCTGGTTAAAAAGCAAAACAAGCAAAAGAAATAATTAAAAAAAAAAAAAAGCTTTTGTGATACTCCTGACTTCTGATTCTCTTGTTTATCCTTGAAAATGAATGCAGAGCTCAACTCCTTTCCAAAGCATCCACTTCATTGTTGTGCAGTTCTTGGGATTAGAAATATCATTATTAAATTAAGATGGAATTTGCCTCATTTTAATTCCTAAACATGCCTGTTTGTTTTCTTGGGGAAAACAGGAGTTAATTTTTCTTTAACATAATAGACTTTCAAATATCGAGGACTGCTGTTGTGCCCTGTAAGAACATGAGTGTACCTATAAGTGGGATAAGTTCTTCGATTTGTTGTATATGTTCTTTTGTTTATTTATTTGCTTAGAGGATGAGAATGATTTATTGTGTCCTGCTGCATTAATCCGGGTTGGTTTTTCCCCATAAGAAAAAAATTTTTGTAGTTTCTTATCACTAGATGGGCATCCCTGGTGGCTCAGACTGTAAAGAATCTGCCTGCAATGAAGGAGACCTGGGTGTGATTCCAAGGTTGGGAAGATCCCGTGGGGGAGGGCATGGCAATCCATTCCAGTATTCTTGCCTGGAGAATCCCCATGGACAGAGGAACCTGGTGGACTACAGTACATGGGGTCACAAAGAGTCAGATATGACTGAGTGACTAAGCACAACACAGCACATCACTAGTTGTCTGATTTTTAAAGCAGTCAAATAAAAGCATAAGATTCTGAAGGAGATCAACCCTGGGATTTCTTTGGAAGGAATGATGCTAAAGCTGAAACTCCAGTACTTNAGACAGATGACAGAAAGGCTATTATTTTTTACATTCCCAAGATAATGTACTGGCTGTCTCTTATACACATCTAGATGTGTATAAGAGACAGGCTGAAACTCCAGTACTTTGGCCACCTCATGCGAAGAGTTGACTTATTGGAAAAGACTCTGATGCTGGGAGGGATTGGGGGCAGGAGGAGAAGGGGACGACCGAGGATGAGATGGCTGGATGGCATCGCGGACTCAATGGACGTGAGTCTGAGTGAACTCCGGGAGATGGTGATGGATAGGGAGACCTGGCGTCCTGCGATTCATCGGGTCACAAAGAGTCGGACACGACTGAGTGACTGAACTGAACTGAACTGATGAATTTAAGAGAACCAAATAGCTGAATTAAATTCAACTAATATTCAGAACTTGTTTTTAAATTCTTCTGTATTACAAAAATTAATTAATAATAAAAATCTATCTTTTCTCTTAAATTTACTAAAATTTCAGTATTGACATTATAAGATTTAAAGATGTATTTCCCAGTCATTATTATTATGTTTGGGATTCCCAGGTGGTGCTAGCACTAAGAATCCACCTGCCAATTAAGAAGACATTAGATACTTGGTTTTTATCCCTGGGTTGGGAAGATCCCCTGGAGATGTCAACCCATTCCAGTATTCTTGGCTGGAGAATGCCATGGACAGAAGAGCCTAGTGGGATACAGTTCAAAGGGTCACAAATAGTGGGACAGACTGAAGCAACTTAGCACACATGCATTGATAGTGTTTAAATGTGATGTGAAGGACAAGGGAAAATAGAAGATTGCCTTCATCTAATAAGATAATGATGTATCAAAATTAGAAAGTGGGGCAGGAGTACACCATTTATGCCCTATTATTCTGTACTCAAAAGATTGCTGTTACAACTTGAGAAGAAAAACAAAACAAAAAAGCCCAATTAAAAATGGGCAAATAATTTGAATATACATTTCTCTAAAGAAGGTATACAAATGGCCAGTAAACACATGAAAAGGTGCTCATCATCACTGGTCATTAGGAAGATGAAAAATAAAACCATAAATAGATACTGCTTTGTATCCATTTTGGTTCAGTCACTCAGCTGTGTCCGACTCTTTGCGATCTCGTGGACTGCAGCATGCCAGGCTTCCCTGTCAATCACCAACTCCCAGAGTTTACTCAAACTCATTGTCCATTGAATCAGTGATGCCATCCAACCATCTCATCCATCCTCTGTCATTCCCTTCTCCTTCTGCCTCCAATCTTTCTCAGCATTAGGGTCTTTTCAAATGAGTCAGTTCTTTGCATCATGTGGCCAAAGTATTGGAGTTTCAGCTTCAGCATCAATCCTTCCAATGAATATTCAGGACTGATTTCCTTCAGGATGAACTGGTTGGATTTCCTTGCAGACCAAGGGACTCTCAAGAGTCTTCTTCAACATCACAGTTCAAAAGCATCAATTCTTCAGTGCTCAGCTTTCTTTAACTCTCACATCCATACATGACTACTGGAAAAATCATAGTCTTGACTAGATAGACCTTCTTTGGCAAAGTAATATCTCTGCTTTTTAATATGCTGTCTAGGTTGGTCAAAACTTTTTCTCCAAGGAGCAAGTGTCTTTTAATTTCATGGCTGCCATCACCATCTGCAGTGATTTTGAAGCCCCAAAAATAAAGTCTCTTACTGTGTCCACTGCTTCCCCATCTATTTGCCATGAAGTGATGGGACCAGATACAGTGATCTTAGTTTTCTGAATGTTGAGCTTTAAGCCAACTTTTTCACTCTCCTCTTTCACTTTCATCAAGAGGCTCTTTAGTTCTTTGTTTTCTGCCATAAAAGGTGGTGTCTATTAGCATAGCTATTATCAAAAAGCCAGCAAACAAGCGAGTAGAAAATAAGTGTTGGTTAAATTGTGAAGAAATTGCAACTGTGTGTATTGCTGATGGGGATGTACAATGAAAATATTTTCCACATTTACCTTATGGAAAATATTATTGCAATACCTTAAAAAAATCAATGCAAACATCACATGATCCAGCAACTCCATTTCAAGGAATGTACCAACAGAAGTGAAAGCAGAGAATCAAAAATATCTGAACATCCATGTTGGCAGTGCATTGTTTACTGAAAGTCAAAAGATAAAAGCAACCCAAGTGTTCATCAACAGGTGCATTTCTTAACAAGATGTGATTATAAATACAGTAAAATATTATGCAGCCCTAAAAAGGAAACAAAACCTGATATATAGATAGTTAATGGTACAGACTTCAGTGCAGAATATGAAAACCTCCTAGAGATAGGTGGTGAAGGTTGCACAATAATGTTGACATACTTAATCTCACAGAGTTGTACAATTAAGATGGTAAATTTTATGATATATATATATATCACCATAGTTTATAACAGATGCAGTTGCTTATTCTAATAAATGAAGTAATATGAAAAGGAGAGTAATGAGAGTAAAGAAAATTCCAACAAAAGCATGTATTAATATGTGTGCATACGTGTATATAATGTGCCACACCCAACGATTTGTATGCATTTTAGGATAGTCCATCTGAGTCATATCCTAACCATATGATACATTGTGCATTAGAAGATGGAAATAAGCAAGAAGACAAAACAATATTTCATAGGTTTTGGAAGGTTATCTTGAGCATTCTGAGAAAGGCCTGTCTTTAAGATGCAGTTGACTATCTGTCATTTTGCAACACTGCATGCCCAACTATGAGCCACAGCCCCTTTGCCAACTCATAAGGATTATGTGTAGATTTATTTCTAGCCCTCTTGATATATCATGTTTTCTGCTAGGCAGATATTGCCTTTATCCTGGACTGCATAAGCTAAAGTAAAATTAGGTCAGTTCTATTAGGAATAATTTTAAAAGTGATATCTTTGAAACAGTTTTATTCAATGAGATACTCTTAGATGAATGTCAGAAACCTCACTTTTTTCTATCAGTGATGTACAGTTTGCTGTGGGATTTTATAATTTTCTGAAACTGACGACTTGATTGCTTTGGGGAAATTCACATGCAGATTTTACCTTGAAGAGTCAAAAAGCATTGCTAAATGATGGATCAAGTGTAATGGGATTAAGGATTTTTTTCCATCCTTTTTATATTAATTACCCATCCATAAAGAGAGAAACTAATCACCCTGTCCCTGACTAATGCTCTGTAGGCTTTTGATATCTGTTTGATGAAACTATCACAAAAGATAAAGATGGAAAAATTATTTTCTACTTTCGATACACATATAACACTAGAGTTGGCAGGGTTTGAGTTTCTGAGGCCAAATGAATATGAAGTGATGAATGCACCCTCACATAGAGAAGCAAAACTTAACAGCTATCTTTGATGTTAAAAATAAGTGTGATATGTGTGTTTTTAAAACCAAAGGCTGACTGCTCATTAATCAATTTCTGTAGGCATTAATCTGTGGCCACTTGAAGTTTGGCGGAGGAAAGACAAGTACATATGAGACAGTGTGGGCTCACTCTCTATCCATTGCAGTAGTCTGTCTACCCTGCTTAAATCTAACAAGTCCTAGGAGACAAGAAGTGTGTGAATGTTTAATATAATAGGAATATTTGTTCATTTGTTGTGACTGACTTCTATATAAAGATACAGTCATTTCACTTCTTTCAGTTATCCGATGTGCAGAATGATACTCCAAAACCCCTTGGGGAGAAAGCTCCCATTAGTCACTCCTGGTGTTGGGGGAGTTAAGTTCTCCTCTTTGTATGTGAGTGAGAGGCCATTGACTTTCAAACCACTATGTTTTAGTTTGCTCTTGAATAGAGATTTTATATTAGACATACAGAAAATCATTACCATTGTTCTGAAAAAAGTCTATAATCCAATATCTAGTTAGCTACAATCTGGGAGTGATAGCAATAAATTATATAACACTAGAAGATATTGCAAATAAACATAGAGGATATTTCTTTCTTTCATACACGCTGATTAAGCATTAAATGTAGCATTTTGACTAATGTACATTTCAATGATTTAAATTAAAGCTATTTGCCTGGAAGACCCAACTAAATATAACCTGAAGGATATATATATATATATCCATATATATGTATATCAGTTCAGTTCAGTTCAGTTCAGTCGCTCAGTCGTGTCCGACTCTTTGCGACCCCATGAATCGCAGCATGCATGGATATATATATATACATATACATATATTACTTTTCTTGAATTTCCATAATTGCTATAAATTATATGAGAGATTTATGAANATGTATATCAGTTCAGTTCAGTTCAGTTCAGTCGCTCAGTCGTGTCCGACTCTTTGCGACCCCATGAATCGCAGCATGCATGGATATATATATATACATATACATATATTACTTTTCTTGAATTTCCATAATTGCTATAAATTATATGAGAGATTTATGAATAAATAGGGAAATTAAACATTTATACATAATATATTACTTGGAAAAATATCTTGGAATAAGCTTTAAATTATTAATAAATTGTGTACTGATTTCTTTACTACATCTTTTTGGAAACATTTATACCTATTAATCTTCATTATACTATCAACTGAGTCATATTTTTTTAATAGTAGATTACACAAATGTAGAATTTATGACAATAAAGGATCATTTCCTAATTCAGAGGTTTTGAATAAAATTTGCAGAGAAGTTTCTTTTACTTATGTTTAAATCCAGATTTTTAAATATAGTACAGGAATTTTTCAATAAACTGCTATGGAAATATGATTCCTAGGGTTATTTTTCAATACTTAAATGGATCCTATTTATATCTACTTAATAGTTCTTAAATTACAAATCTATAAATATCTGTGAATCTACTTAAGCCTCAGATAACATTAATTTCTGAAAATTCTCTGTAAATAACAAAAAATGTGATAACTTTTCTTCTACTAAGGGGCTATAGTGCCTATTGCACCAATTATACTTAAAATGTTGTTCTTGAATAATAAAAATAAAACTTAAAAGTATACTTTTGAATACAAAACATTTTACTAATTTTGACACAAATCAGTTAAAGTACACTGCAGTCTTCCACAACTAAAAAATGAAATCAATATAATTTTACTTTTCTTGATAATTCAGTTATTAGTAATGTGTAAATAAACTCTTAAAAAATACAGTGATGCATTGCCTTTTTATAAAAGTGTCTGGGTGTCTTCTCCATGTATTGCAAAGGTTATTGATACTTATCTTTGTTCTCTTTTGATTTCTTGTGTTTCTAATTGTCTTCCAATTTGACCCTATAAGCAGCAGTCAATGAGATGATCTATATCAGTATCTTTCCCTTTCTAGATGTTGCTTCTAATCAGTGAGCAGGGAACACACATATTTAAACTCTTACAAATTTAGTAAAATTAAAAGGAAAATGTGTGTAACTACATATCTTCCTATTGAGTATATAAGATTTAGTACATATTTGTATAACAACTATTCTGTCTGCCTGAAGGTGTTTTTCTTTTGCTGTTTTTAAAAATCTTCTTGCATTTATAATTTATAAAATTAGTTGCATTTTTAGCATGAAAGCAAAATCAGTGCAAAAACGTGTTTTTTTCACATAAATGTTGTTCTCTTAGTTTTTTCTAAACATATAGCTTCTAGATTCACGTTTTTAGTAGAGTATTTGTTTTTTCAGAAGAGTGTAGGAAGTATTTAGAAGACATTATCATAGTTTTCAAGTCTAATAAGGTCTTTAGAAAATAGTTCTTGGATATTATCTTTCCATGTGTACTTAGAAATTGACAATAAATGGTTAGTATATTATCAAATATATGAAATTGACATCAAATGGTCAAATATACATAAAACGACTTGAAGCACACAATTAAATTTAACTTACAGTTTGGATATATAATTCTAAGCTGCTGCTGCTGCTAAGTCACTTCAGTCGTGTCCGACTCTGTGTGACCCCATAGACGGCAGCCCACCAGGCTCCCCCATCCCTGGGATTCTCCAGGCAAGAACACTGGAGTGGGTTGCCATTTCCTTCTCCAATGCATGAAAGAGAAAAGTGAAAGTGAAGTCGCTCAGTCTNGTGACCCCATAGACGGCAGCCCACCAGGCTCCCCCATCCCTGGGATTCTCCAGGCAAGAACACTGGAGTGGGTTGCCATTTCCTTCTCCAATGCATGAAAGAGAAAAGTGAAAGTGAAGTCGCTCAGTCTGTCCGACTGTTAGCGACCCCATGGACTGCAGCCCACCAGGCTACTCTGTCCATTGGATTTTCCAGGCAAGAGTACTGGGGTGGGGTGCCATTGCCTTCCCCATAATTCTAAGCTAGCCCCATTTTAGTGTTTATCTAGAGATTTTTTTCTTTAATTTAACAGCATGCTAATATGATCAATTATACAAATTCAGCTTCACTTATTTGAGAGGATTATTTAGCACTATATTCATACTTATAGTCCCACAAAGATTTATTGAGCACCTATGATGTGGAAAACAATATTGCAAGCACCAAGGCTACAGAAGTGTAAAAAAAGAGAGTCCTGAGAACAGAAAATTACATAAGAAAAGATTAATAGCAACAATATACTACAGTACATAGTAAAATAATAGTATCTCTTTTATCTTATGACTCTAATAAATAAGTACAATATACATAGATCAAATAGTTTTAAATACTTCATTAACAAAGATGACTTTTGATACCCCAAGAAAGCATAGCATTGGAAAAGATCTTTTCAGGCTAAAATAAAAAGAGGGAGGGAAAATGCCCACCCTTCTTTTTCTGATTTGTTCACTTCTAAACACTTAGATTCAATTTTCCCCTTAATTCAAGTGTTTAGCTTTCAAGATTGCTATTTAAAATTCAGTTATATAGGATATCTGATGTATTAATACTATTAGAATATACTGATCATCAGTAGGAACTTGATGAGAGACTGTATTAGAACCAAAATTATGAAAGAAAGAGAACAAGGCAACAGATGGAGAGAAAAGGTGAGGAGTGGGGATGAGGGTAGCTAGAGAGAGAGAGAATGAGAGGAAAGAGAAAGAGAAGTTGATTGTAATGGCCATGATCTCTAAAGTCAGAGAAACTCAGGATGGAATAGTACAGAAGTCCAATATTGGGCAATGTCTGTAGTAAAATGTTAGAAATAGATAAATTGTTCTCTTCAGCAATAATAGAAAAAGAATAACATTTAAACCTCCAGTATATAGTGCTGTTTGTTTTTCTGATGTGAATTCAGATCTTTATTTATCATTGTATATGTCTTGAAATGTAATCCAGAAGAATTTTGTGGCTAAGACAGATACAAATCCTTAGGGGATCTGTGATACTAATATTTTTGGAGTATATAAGTGATTAGCTCCTAAAGGGAGCATAATGGATAATTTTCATGAATTTAGGTAGAAGAAAAAAAACAGTGTTTATGATTCATCTTTGAGAAAGTTGTATGTGAAATAGCACACAGAAACTAAATAAACAGATACAAAAAATTTAGTTGAAGTGCTTAAATTAATACAGTTCTAAATACAAAACTGATTGGTGATATAAGGAATAATCTGATGACAATTTTATGAGGGCATAATGGATTATGCATAAAAATGAGCAATGCCATATCCACCTAAAAAGTCAGGTTGATTTTTATAAGATGGAAATGCAACTGGAAATTTTCTTAAAAATTTCTCCTAGGAGACTTCTTTCAAGCATCATTAGTTCATTCATGCAATTAATCAATAAAAATCTATGGGAAGGCTGCTGCTGCTGCTAAGTCACTTCAGTCATGTCTGACTCTGTGTGACCCCATAGACGGCAGCCCACCAGGCTCCCCCATCCTTGGGATTCTCCAGGCAAGAACACTGTAGTGGGTTGCCATTTAAGTGGCCAGTGTTGCCTCTGTGATCTTCTAGAGCTTAATTTCCATTGAGATGAGAAAAAATAGTTACGATAATATTTGCTGGAAAATAGAAGAGCTATATGAGAGAGAAACTTTGGAGAGGCTAATATACTAAATAGTTAACTAAATTCTTTCTGAGGAGATAGCATATATGTTGGCATTTGAATGTAAAGGTATAACTCCTTTGAAAATCTTGAGGGTTAAATCTCTCTATGAATAGGACAATAGTACAAATTTAGCTCATATTGGTTTCTCAATGGGCAAATGTGCATCCACTTCATTAATATTTTTAAACTCTTATAGAGATATCAAGGACTCTACCAAAAGAATTATCTTGCATTGATTCAGTTAATAATATTTTACTATATTATATATATAATATAAATATTTTAATTGGTATCAATTTACCACATAAAAATTCTGTAGGATATTCATGGACAAGATGATGCCAATAAAATGACTGAGAAGAATCAAAAGAATATATCTATTCTTTGCATACAAATATGTTAATATCATTACTTATATTAATTTTTCATGTAAATATGTGTCATTATACTTGTCATATATACACTTTCTATATATATAAATGCTACGATATAAAATAGTAATATGAATGCCAAAAGAAGGGAAAATACATAAAAAGAAATAAGATATATGTATAGCCTTAAGTATCTCCTCCTGCTGCTGCTGTTGCTGCTGTTAAGTCGCTTCAGTTGTGTCCGACTCTGGGCGACCCCATAGACGGCAGCCCACCAGGCTTCCCCGTCCCTGGGATTCTCCAGGCAAGAATACTGGAGAGGGTTACCATTTCCTTCTCCAATGCATAAAAGTGAAAAGTGAAAGTGAAGTCGGTCAATCGTGTCCGTCCTAGCGATCCCATGGTCTGCAGCCTACCAGGCTCCTCTGTCCATGGGATTTTCCAGGCAAGAGTACTGGAGTGGGGTGCCATTGCCTTCTCAGTTTGGTTCAGTTCAGTTCAGTAGCTCAGTCGTGTCCAACTCTTTGCGACCCCATGAATTGCAGCATGCCAGGCCTCCCTGTCCATCACCAACTCCCGAAGTTCACCCAAACCCACGTCCATCGAGTCGGTGATGCCATCCAGCCATCTCATCCTCTGTCATCTGCTTTTTCTCCTGCCCCCAATCCTTCCCAGCATCAGAGTCTTTTCCAATGAGACAATTCGCATGAGGTGGAAGTACTGGAGTTTCAGCTTTAGCATCATTCTTTCCAAAGAAATCCCAGGGCTGATCTCCTTCAGAATGGACTGGTTGGAACTCCCTGCAGTCCAAGGAACTCTCAAGTCTGCTCCAACACCACAGTTCCAAAGCATCAATTCTTTGGCGCTCAGCTTTCTTCACAGTCCAACTCATATCCATACATGACCACAGGAAAAACCATAGCCTCAACTAGACGGACCTTTGTTGGCAAAGTAATGTCTCTGCTTTTCAGTGTGCTATCTAGGTTGGTCATAACTTTTCTTCCATGGAGTAAGCGTCTTTTAATTTCATGGCTGCAATCACCATCTGCAGTGGTTATGGAGCCCAAAAAAATAAAGTCTGACACTGTTTCCACTGTTTCCCCATCTATTTCCCATGAAGTGATGGGACCAGATGCCATGATCTTCATTTTCTGAATGTTGAGCTTTAAGCCAACTTTTTCACTCTCCACTTTCACTTTCATCAAGAAGCTTTTTAGTTCCTCTTCACTTTCTGCCATAAGGGTGGTGTCATCTGCATATCTGAGGTTATTGATATTTCTCCCGGCAATCTTGATTCCAGCTTGTGCTTCTTCCAGCCTTCTTTGTATCTCTCCCTAAATACTTTTTATTTATTACATGCTTTTATATATGTCTACAATTCTTTGAAACTACTCCCTCTAGGAGAAAGGCATTAGCTAACTTCTTGAGTGAGGAACAGATTTAGTGACTCATTTCTTATGCAGTCTAGAAAAAGAAAAATAATAATAGTATACTGGAAAAACATGACAGATACTATCTTAACCGAGACATCCAAGTTAACAAGTAATGTCACATTGTTATCTCTAGCCATAATATAATATGATGGAAAGGGAATTTCACTTTCATGATATTTTCTTCTAAAATCAGTCATGACATCTAATCATGAAAAAACATAGGCAATCTGAAACTGAGGAATAGTCCACAGAATAGCTAACCATTAGTCTCCAAAAGCGTCAATGACAAGAAATCCCAGATTGGAAGAAACCAAGGAGATATGATGATTAAATGCAACACAGTATATTTAACCAAGAACATAATGTTTAATTTTGATAAAAGTTCCACTATTCTGTTAGATGTCAAAATTAGGGGAAATTAGGTGAAGGATATGTGGGATCTTCTATAATATCTTTGCACAGCTCTTGTAAATCTCACATTATTTCAAAGTAAAACATTTAAAAAGTACCAATTGTTTTTTAAAATTTTATCTATTTTTAATTGGAGGAGAATTGCTTCATAATATTGTGCTGGTTTCTGCATACCTCAACATGAATCAGGGATAGGTACACATATATCCTCTCCCTCTAAAAATACCAATTATTTATGGCTAAGTATTTTAAAGACTGTTATTCGCTCTATATTTTCCTGTTAAATACTTCATTTTTAATCTGGAATGGAGAATTATCTTGCCCAGATAACTTTTACACATCTATTTAGAAAGCACATTGTTTTATTGTAATTTTAATGACATGTTTTGACTGCATCATTCATTTGCATATAAAAATAATCAGGTGACTAAAATTAAATTATGTAAAGTATATATGAAAAATGACTCTACAAAGTATGCTATATATAATTGCAATTTACACAGGAAGCACTCTGAATCCTTCTTTGCAGACGATGTAAACAAAAATGATACTCTTAAATTAATACTTAGCTTTTCAGAGACTGTAGCAGTAATGTTGAGGAATGATTAAAGCATTAGAGGCTAAAATCTGTTGTGTGATTATGCATCTGAGATTCATTTATTGAACCACGAACATGCTTTTATTATTTTCTTGAAAAATTTGCTTCTACAAAGGAATGTCGCATGTGATTATTAATACAAACAGAGATAAAAATAGAGCATGCTTGTGCAAAACGTTCTGTTGTTCTTGTAATTGTGGTCTTGAAATATTACCCTATGAGAAAACGTGATAGGGTATCTTTTCCAATTTATTTAAAGACTTCACAGCGAAAAAAAGAACAAGCAATATGTTCCATTTCAATATATTACATATTTAGGTGCAAGAAGCTGGATGCACACTAGTTTCTATGTCTGACATACTTTCTCACCTGCTGATGTTTAGCCCAATCCCACCAGTGCCTTCAGAAAGCTCTTTCTGCTGAGACAGCTTTTTGAAATAATGGATATTTTGAACACATTCAGATTTGAAGATAATAGACTAACCTATCTATAAATCTTACTGTGTCATATAAAATAGAGCTATATAATGGATTACCAAAAAAAAAAAAAAAAGCAATCTTTGCTTATTAGGTATTAATACTACCTCAAACCCTGAAGTTTATAATGTGAGGCCCAATTTGCAGAAGACAGTTTCAAAATAAGGAATGGAATATTTTGCTTATGATTTTGTAACAGTGATGATATAGTAAGTGAATGATACACTCAAATTAATTTAATAAGCATTAATTTAGTGGGACCTGAAAAAGTGAAGGCTTTCTTTGAGCAAGCTCCAGGAGACGGTGATGGACAGGGAAGCCTGGCTTGCTGCAGTCATGAAGTTGCAAAGAGTAGGACATGACTGAGCAATTGAACTGAACTGAACATGTAAGTTAAAATATTGCATTAACTAGAAAAAGAGTATGAAAATAAAGAATAAACATAGATAGATGTTAACGTGTTTAAATGACAGGCCATTAATAAAACAGTAATTAGGTGATCATAAAGTTAAGAAGTGAGTGGGGTAAGTAAGATGAAATAGAAATCAAGAAATGAGATTGTGAAGGTTGTTTAAGATGTAGGTATGAGAGACAAACGTATTAAGGACATTGAAAGCGTAAAGAAATGAGAAATATATTTGAGTTTTTGATTGTGAGATTGTAAGTGGCTTTTGATATAAAAGTTTTAATGTATTTGCAAAGAAATGCAGGTGTAGGCATGTCTTTTGATAAATGGGATAATGCAGGAAAGGATGGTTGTCCAAAGGCCAACATTCCTTTAAAAACTGATTACCTTCTAGGACTGAGAAATGATCTAGTGTTTTATTTCATTGTTTTTTTTTTTTTTTTTTTCTTTTTACANTGCAGGTGTAGGCATGTCTTTTGATAAATGGGATAATGCAGGAAAGGATGGTTGTCCAAAGGCCAACATTCCTTTAAAAACTGATTACCTTCTAGGACTGAGAAATGATCTAGTGTTTTATTTCATTGTTTTTTTTTTTTTTTTTTGCTTTTTACAATTAAAATATGCCATCTTGTTTTGTTTTATTTACTATACTTATTATTTCCAGTTTTTCAAACATTTACTAGATTTCTACTCTGAACAGATTATAGTGTTAGGCACTATTTGTTGCTCAGTTGCTCAGTTGGGCCTAACTCTTTGCGTCTTTGAGACCTTATAGTCTCAAAGTATGCCAGGCTTCCTTGTCCTTCAGCATCTCCTGGAGCTTGCTCAAACTCATGTCCATCAACTCGGTGATGCCACCCAACCATCTCAACCTCTGTCATCCCATTCTCCTCCTGCCCTCAATCTTTCCCAGCATCAGGGTCTTTTCCAATGTCAGTTCTTCACATCAGATGGCCAAAGTATTAGAGTTTCAGCTTCAGCATCAGTCCTTCCAATGAGTATTCAGAATTAATTTTCTTTAGGATTACCTGATTTGATCTCCTTGCAGTCCAAGGAATGCTCACAGTCTTCTCCAACACCTCCAACAGCTCAAAAGCATCAATTCCTTGGTGTTCAGCCTTCTTTATAGTCCAATTCTCAC
Organism: Oreotragus oreotragus; assembly: GCA_006410675.1. Lineage (NCBI taxonomy): Eukaryota > Metazoa > Chordata > Mammalia > Artiodactyla > Bovidae > Oreotragus > Oreotragus oreotragus. The sequence continues at coordinate 493,623 of SJYX01014544.1, forward strand.
ATCCATATATGACTATTGGAAAAACCATAAGCATTATGGATACATTAAAATGAACAAGATATGCTCCCTTTCCTCAGAAAAATGGTATTTGAGACATAATAGCAAAGTGTATATTATAAGGGTGATCATGCTTTAAAATACATAACATAATTCATTACATGTACTGGGGGGTGGAAGGAGAGACACAAAACTTGGTTGAAATCAGGTTAGTAAGTGATTTTAATGCCATGCTTAGAAAATGAAGTTTAATGTGCATCATTAATGATTGTAATAAGTGTGCATTTTTATGTTTGTGAGGAATCTAGAAGATTGGATTGGTGAATATAGACCTCAGGGCTTTACCTCTAGGATAATGAGCTCTGTCCAGAACTTTCATCTGCCTAAATAGTTCAATGAGACCATGCCAAACTAAGAGAAAACATGTGCCTTTGTGGTATACTTAGGACTACTTTATGAGAGTCATGGGATGTTGACTTTGAAAAACCTTACAAAATGCTAAAGCAATAGGCCTCCTATTGGAAAAACATAACCCTGGCTCCAAGACAGATGACAGAAAGGCTATTATTTTTTACATTCCCAAGATAATGTACTGGAGTACTCCTCTGAGTCCCAAGGTGGGAAAAATAAATCCACAAGGATTCTCTAAAGATGATTGCTCTACCTTTTTTTTTTTTTTTGTGGCTGGAATAAATCTGGAGACAGTTCCCAGCAGTACTATGACTAATGTTCTTGGAAGGAATCATCTATATATCGATCCAAATAAAGAATATTTATTTTAAGATTGGCATCTAACTACTTGCTCTGCTCTTCAGGAGGAAAAGGAAGAAATGTGGTAGTTTTTGTTTGAAATAGGAGCATATGTTTCCCAAAATATTTAACAGGCTTTTGTATTATCCAAACCTTTATACAAACCAGGAGCAATTAAAATGTAATCAACAAAATATGCTCTTTTTTCATATAATATGCAGTATAAACACTTAACCTACATAGAATTTTTGAAAAATAAATTTGCATTTCTTATTTTGACATGAGTTTATAAATAAACTTATTTATAGTAATATCCCATGCAGCTTGGTAGGCTGCAGTCCGTGGGGTCGTGAAGAGTCAGACACGTTTGAGCGACTTCCCTTTCACTTTTCACTTTCATGCATTGGAGAAGGAAATGGCGACCCACTCCAAGTATTCTTGCCTGGAGAATCCCAGGGATGGGGAAGCCTGGTGGTCTCCGTCTATGGGGTCGCACAGAGTCGGACACAACTGAAGTGACTTAGCAGCAGCAGCAGCATATGACATACTTAAGACAAACCATCTCTACTCTGCATATCCATCTTCCAGGTATAATGTTATTTTCTTGACAAAATACAAAGAAAACACATTACTCTTGTTTCTCTATGATGGAACATGAATATCCTCTACAATGAGCCTCTGAGGATTTGCTAAGAGTAGTTGAAGAGCTGTGAAATGCACTTAAGCAACTTTAAAATGAAAGTCTTTAATAAATGGGAATCATTTGTTTCTTCAGTTGCTTTTAAGAATTGCAGCCTACAGGGGGGGAGAAACAAAAGAATGAATTAATGTTTAATAAATATTTGGTGAATTGAATTAAGTAATTGATTATTCTTCAACCACAAAAGATATTCTGCAGCTTTTAGAAGGAAGGGTCCTATGGCAATTTAGCGTGATATATGAAATTTGGCTTAAAGCTCAACATTCAGAAAACTAAGATCATGGCATGTGGTCCTATCATTTCATGGCAAATAGATGGGGAAACAGTAGAAACAGTGACAAACTTTATTTTGGGGGGCTCCAAAGTCACTGCAGATGGTGACTGCAGCCATGAAATTAAAAGATGCTTACTCCTTGGAAGGAAAGTTATGATCAATCTATATAGCATTTTACTTTATTTTTTTAATTTAAATATATTTATTGTAATTTGAGGCTAGTTACTTTACAATATTGTATTGGTTCTGCCGCACATCAACATGAATCCGCCCCATGTGTACATGTGTTCCCCATCCTGAACCTTCCTCCCACCTCTTTCCCCGTACCATCCCCCCAGGTCATGCCAGTGCACCAGCCCCAAGGATCCTGTATCAAACCTGGACTGGTGATTCATTTCTTATATGATAGATGGTAACAATAACCCTGTATGCTAGACAGCATTTTAAAAGACAGAGACATTACTTTGTCAACAAAGGTCCATCTGGTCAAAGCTATGGTTTTTCCAGTGGTCATGTATGGATGTGAGAGTTGGACTATAAAGAAAGCTGAGCACTGAAGAACTGATGCTTTTGAACTGTGGTGTTGGAGAAGACTCTTGAGAGTCCCTTGGACTGCAAGGAGATCCAACCAGTCCATCCTAAAGGAGATCAGTCCTGGGTGTTCATTGGAAGGACTGATGTTAAGCTGAAACTCCAATATTTTGGTCACCTGATGTGAAAAGCTGACTCATTGGAAAAGACCCTGATGCTGGGAAAGATTGAGGGCAGGAGAAGAAGGGGACAGCAGAGGATGAGATGGTTGGATGACATCATTGACTCAATGGACATGAGTTTGGGTGGACTCCTGGAGTTGGTGATGGGCAGGGAGGCCTGGCATGTTGTGGGTCATGGGGTCACAAAGTGTCAGACACGACTGAGTGACTGAACTGAACTGATGTAGCATTCATTAGGCTGCCTGGTAGATAAAAGGTTCTGCCATTGTAAGGTGGCTTGTCTCAGCACAGAATTTGATATGACACAGGCATGTGAATATGATTGTTGGGACACGGTTGTTGACAATACAGTAGGTTAAAACAATGTATACTTTTAAACCAGAACAAAAAAAGATGACAGTTCCTGACACAAAATAGATCCTTTGATTTGCTGTGAATGTTATTTTCTTTTTTTTTTTTTTTCCTTCAAGGTGGGAAATGAGATAGATTTTGCCAAAATTATGAAATCTTGTGCATTTGGGAAAGAGCCTAAAATCACCTTCTAGTACAACAGTCAAATGGTACTACTAATCACAAACTTCATTTTGGAAAGAAAAACTAGAATACTTTCTAACCTTAAATCCTATGACTAACAAGTAGATAACACAATGACACTAGCAAACTCCTTTTTAAAAAATTCAAATATTTCCCCTTATATTTCCTGATAAGAAATACCTATGGAAACTTTTTTTTTTTTTTTTACTTTTTCAGACATGTTTCTATCACTGTAATTATTATAATTCATTTCTTTACATAGTATAATTGCTGTCTACAGAAACACCTAGCTAACACAAAGTCTCTCAGCCACAGCGTGATTGAGATTTGGAGCTGGATATTCCTTATTTTTGGAGAAGTCAATGGCACCCCACTCCAATACTCTTGCCTGGAAAATCCCATGGACAGAGGAGCCTGGTAGGCTGCAGTCCATGGGATCACAGCGAGTCGGACACGACTGAGCAACTTCACTTTCACTTTTCTCTTTCATGCATTGGAGAAGGAAATGGCAACCCACTCCAGTGTTCTTGCCTGGAGAATCCCAGGGATGGGGGAGCCTGGTGGGCTGCCATCTATGGGGTCGCACAGAGTTGGGCATGACTGATGCAACTTAGCAGAGGCAGCATTCCTTATTTTCAGGATACTCTTATGTATCTTAAGATGTTTAACAGCATCCCTGATCTATATGCACTGGATATGACAGGAGAACCTCCCTAGTCTTGACAATCAAAAACATCTGCAGACATTACCAAATGTAATGTCACTATCCCACAAGGATAGTGACTAGGCTACTGATAGATTATATATGTAGTTCTATAGTTACATATTATTATAGATATGTATTTCCCTTAGTTGTGACAGGTAATTTCCATAAGAGTATATTGAAGGAAGGTAAGCTTTCTTCATTTTAATATTTTGAAATATTAGACAATTGCTATTGAGTTAGTATTGAAGTGAAGTGAAGTCACTCAGTCGTGTCCGACTCTTTGCGACCCCATGGACTGTAGCTTACCAGGCTCCTTAGTCCGTGGGATTTTCTGGGCAGGAGTACTGGAGTGGGTTGCCATTCCCTTCTCCAGGGGATCTTCCCGACCCAGGTATCGAACCTGGGTCTCCCGCATTGTAGGCAGACGCTTTACCATCTGAGCTACCAGGGAAGCCCAGGTGAATGATTATTACATGATGTTTCTTTTTATGTTCTTGTAAAATAATGCAAGTTCCTTTTACAAGGAATAGCAAATAAGCTTAAGCCATTGAACTGGTCATTGTACATTATATATATATATATATGGAATGTACATTTCACAGTTAAAGAAGTTAATTTCCAGAGGACTTAACTAAGTTCACACAACTAGAACCGAAAGTCAGCTCTCTTGATTTATTTATTTTTAGTAAAACAGGTTGCCTTTCTTTGACAGTACTGTGAAATTATATGGTTTAGGGAGTTGTTAAGAAAATACTTTATCATATCTATGTTCATAGTCCTACAACATAATATTTCAGTTCAGTTCAGTTCATTTCAGTTACTCAGTTGCGTCTGACTCTTTGAGACTCCATGAACTGCAGCATGCCAGGCCTCCCTGTCCATCACCAACTCCTGGAGCTTACTCAAACTCATGTCCATTGAGTCAGTGATGCCATCCAACCATCTCATTCTCTGTTGTCCCCTTCTCCTCCCACCTTCAATCTTTCCATCATCAGGGTCTTTTCCAATGAGTCAGTTCTTTGCATCAGGTGGCCATAGTTTCAGCTTCAGCACAGTCTTTCCAATGAATATTCAGGACTAATTTCCTCTAGCATTGACAGGTTGGATCTTCTTACAGTCGAAGGGACTCTCAAGAGTCTTCTTCAGCACAGTTCAAAAGCATCAGTTCTTTGGCACTCAGCTTTCTTTATAGTCCAACTCTCACATCCACACATGACCATTGGAAAAACCATAGCCTTGACTAGATGGACCTTTGTTGACGAAGTAATGTCTCTGCCTTTTAATATGCTGTTTAGGTTGGCCACAACTTTTCTTCCAAGGAGCAAATGTCTTTTAATTTCATGGCTGCAGTCCCCATCTACAGTGATTTTGAAGCCCCCCAAAATAAATCCGTCACTCCTTCCATTGTTGCCTCATGTATTTGGCATGAAGTGATGGGACCAGATCCCATGAGCATAGTTTTCTGAATGTGATTTTTAAGCCAACTTGTTCAGTCTCCTCTTTCACTTTCATCAAGAGGCTCTTTAGTTCTTCACTTTCTGCCATAAGCGTGATGTCATCTGCATATCTGAGGTTATTGATATTTCTCCTGGCAATCTTGATTCCAGCTTGTGTTTCATCCAGCCTGGCATTTCTCATGATTTTCTCTGCATTTAAGTTAAATAGCAGGGTGACAGTATACAGCCTTGACATACTCCTATCCCAATTTGGAACCAGTCTGTTGCAATATAATATTTTAACTGCTATGATTTTTTAAATTTCCAAATGGATTCAGACATGCTATTTAGTGAAATTTTAAAACAATTAATACTAATGAGGTTTCCAAACAGTTTTTATATTCCTCTTGGGAATCTGTCCAATAATATAACTCAAGTGCAAAAAGAAATGATCCTTCATAATTTTTAGAAACTTTTTTTATGTTCAGTTCAGTTCAGCCGCTCAGTCATGTCTGACTCTTTGGGACCCCATGAATCGCAGCACGCCAGGCCTCCCTGTCCATCACCAACTCACGGAGTTCACTCAGACTCACATCCATCGAGTCAGTGATGCCCTCCAGCCATCTCATCCTCTGTCGTCCCCTTCTTCTCCTGCCCCTAGTCCCTCCCAGCATCAAAGTCTTTTCCACCTTCGCATGAGGTGAACAAAGTACTGGAGTTTTTTTGTGTTAAACTATATTAAATTTGTTGTTTGAAGGAAAGCATTGGTTTATAGTATTAATTTGTAATTTTTTTCTTTGTCATTTAAGAAATGCTCAACATGCTGATTCATGAACCTTCCTTTCCCTGAAAGAGCCAAAGTAAATTGCAATTGGAAGTTCTGTAAAGAAGTCTATAGTATATTATTTCATGAGTAATATGAAAAATTGAAGTGTAATTGATGTTCATTAGAAGCCAATGTGGATTTTTACAAGTACATAACTAGAAACTTTTGTCTTAAAAAAGGTATTTGAAAATGATTTTTGTGGATTTTTTTCCTTTTTTAAAAATGAAGACCTACTTTCATCAAATCTCTGCAGACCCTGAAACCTTTTTGGCCCATTTTTTTATAGGCATATAATATTATTATCATCTTTAATGGTAACAGGCACACTTTTAATTTCACATTTCAACATATCTGAATTGGTGAGGCATATTAAAATCCCTTTTATATCAGAGTTTAATTGGCACTATTTTTCCCTTATGAGTACATAAAATAATGATGCAGATTACAATTGATATTTATATTCAATTGCATAAAAATTTAATGAGAAATATCAAAACATGTCAATGTTTTAAAATTTTGATCCAAGAAATATTAATTTATATGTTAAGTAATTTAAATAATAGCATTAATTGCTAATGTAATTTCCATTGCCTATGATTAAATGGTTTAAAAAGCCTGTGAAAGACATGTACTTATAAAATGTTCTCAGTATAACTTTTTTATGCTGTCATATTTTGACAAGTTATTTGGTTTTTGTTTTATTGCTTTGTGTATATACACAGCATTTGAAATATATCTGATAAATCCTTTCAAATGTGCATGTTTACATGATCACAGATCACAGATCACTGCTATTTATCCATCACATAAGTTTATCGGTTGTAAGAATAGGCTTTTAGACTAACATAGGTACTCAAAATGTACTTGATTAAAAAATGAGAATAATAAGTGAACGATTATAATTATTTCTGTAGTTGCTCAGAATGTTTTCTGCCTAATTTTTTAAAATCATGTAGATACAGGAACCCAGTATATTGCTTTGTAGTTTCCACAGATAAACATCTCTTTTTCAGAATTACGAAATTTTATGAATGTATTTCTTTTTCTTATATTTGTATGCCCATAAAAATATCCTGTATGTGTCAATCATTATAACCAAGTTGAACAGGAATACTATCAGAGGATTACATTTGGTTATCTGCCTTTTTCTAAGCATGAAAAGCCCTTGATATTATATCTTTTAAGCAAATATTTTAAAAATGAAAAGCAAATAGACAAGGATTTTTGAAGTTGCATCTGTTGATGCAGAAAGTAAGCTATTACTATTACATATATTCAACTAATCACAATTTATGGAATTAACTGTAAGTGAAACCATGTAGAATGACATTTCATGCTTTTGGTTTCTTGTGATTTGACAGGTAGCTGTTTTCTCTGACAGATTACAGAGGATTTGGTATCAACTTTCCATTCCTCAAGTTTAAGTTTCAAGTTTTTGTGTTGCTTTTTTTAAAGTGACAAGTGGAAGGAGTCTGAACTTTGAATAAATAATTTTTCATACCCACTGTGTGTTAGTCTTTCAGTTGTGTCTGATTCTTTGAGACCCCATGGACTGTAGCCCACCAGGCTCCTCTGTCCATGGGAGTCTCCAGAATACTAGAATACTAGAGTGGGTTGCCATTCTCTTTTAAAGGGGATTTTCCCGACACAGGGATCAAATCTGGGTCTCCTGAATTGCACACAGATTCTTTACCTTCTGAGTCACTAGAGAAGCCCTAAAGTGAACCAGGGGTTTGACATAATTGTTTACATAACTGAAGTTCAAATCAGAAGCTCATTTTGATTTAAAAAATCATATTATGCTCATCAAGAGAAGACATTAAATAAATTGATATGCATTTACATTCATCCAGAAGTTTAGCATTTTAACAGAAAATGCATAGATGTGTGTAGAAACAGATGATTTTGGATAAGAAGAGGAACTGATGGTCCATTTGAAACACATAAAATTATTATCTCATAATTTCTCCAAGTCAGAAATGTAGGCAAGCCTTAACTGGGACCTCTGTTTCAGAGGCTCTCCCAAAGCTACAATCAAAGTGTAGATGAGGTAACAGCTGATTTAAAGTTCATCTGATTTCTTCCTCCAAGCTCACTCATGTGGGCTGTTGGCACATTTCAGGTATTCAGTGACTGTTGTCCAGAGGTATCAGTTTTCCATTGAGCAGCTCAAACATGGCAGCTGGTTTCCCTCAGCACAAGTGAGAGGGAGCCAACGAGGGAACAGCAAAGCAAAAGCCAGAGTCTTTTGTAATCTAATCTGGGGAGTGACATCCCATTACTTTTACCATATTGTATTCTTCAAAACAGAGAAGGCAATGGCACCCCACTCCAGTACTCTTGCCTGGAAAATCCCATGGACGGAGGAGCCTGGTAGGCTAGAGTCCATGTGGTCGCAAAGAGTTGGAGACGACTGAAAGACTTCACTTTCACTTTTCACTTTCATGCATTGGAGAAGGAAATGGCAACCCACTCCAGTGTTCTTGCCTGGAGAATCCCAGGGACGGGGAAGCCTGGTGGGCTGCCGTCTATGGGTAGTGTTCTTGCCTGGAGAATCCCAGGGATGGGGGAGCCTGGTGGGCTGCCATCTATGGGGTCGCACAGAGTTGGGCATGACTGATGCAACTTAGCAGAGGCAGCATTCCTTATTTTCAGGATACTCTTATGTATCTTAAGATGTTTAACAGCATCCCTGATCTATATGCACTGGATATGACAGGAGAACCTCCCTAGTCTTGACAATCAAAAACATCTGCAGACATTACCAAATGTAATGTCACTATCCCACAAGGATAGTGACTAGGCTACTGATAGATTATATATGTAGTTCTATAGTTACATATTATTATAGATATGTATTTCCCTTAGTTGTGACAGGTAATTTCCATAAGAGTATATTGAAGGAAGGTAAGCTTTCTTCATTTTAATATTTTGAAATATTAGACAATTGCTATTGAGTTAGTATTGAAGTGAAGTGAAGTCACTCAGTCGTGTCCGACTCTTTGCGACCCCATGGACTGTAGCTTACCAGGCTCCTTAGTCCGTGGGATTTTCTGGGCAGGAGTACTGGAGTGGGTTGCCATTCCCTTCTCCAGGGGATCTTCCCGACCCAGGTATCGAACCTGGGTCTCCCGCATTGTAGGCAGACGCTTTACCATCTGAGCTACCAGGGAAGCCCAGGTGAATGATTATTACATGATGTTTCTTTTTATGTTCTTGTAAAATAATGCAAGTTCCTTTTACAAGGAATAGCAAATAAGCTTAAGCCATTGAACTGGTCATTGTACATTATATATATATATATATGGAATGTACATTTCACAGTTAAAGAAGTTAATTTCCAGAGGACTTAACTAAGTTCACACAACTAGAACCGAAAGTCAGCTCTCTTGATTTATTTATTTTTAGTAAAACAGGTTGCCTTTCTTTGACAGTACTGTGAAATTATATGGTTTAGGGAGTTGTTAAGAAAATACTTTATCATATCTATGTTCATAGTCCTACAACATAATATTTCAGTTCAGTTCAGTTCCTTTCAGTTACTCAGTTGCGTCTGACTCTTTGAGACTCCATGAACTGCAGCATGCCAGGCCTCCCTGTCCATCACCAACTCCTGGAGCTTACTCAAACTCATGTCCATTGAGTCAGTGATGCCATCCAACCATCTCATTCTCTGTTGTCCCCTTCTCCTCCCACCTTCAATCTTTCCATCATCAGGGTCTTTTCCAATGAGTCAGTTCTTTGCATCAGGTGGCCATAGTTTCAGCTTCAGCACAGTCTTTCCAATGAATATTCAGGACTAATTTCCTCTAGCATTGACAGGTTGGATCTTCTTACAGTCGAAGGGACTCTCAAGAGTCTTCTTCAGCACAGTTCAAAAGCATCAGTTCTTTGGCACTCAGCTTTCTTTATAGTCCAACTCTCACATCCACACATGACCATTGGAAAAACCATAGCCTTGACTAGATGGACCTTTGTTGACGAAGTAATGTCTCTGCCTTTTAATATGCTGTTTAGGTTGGCCACAACTTTTCTTCCAAGGAGCAAATGTCTTTTAATTTCATGGCTGCAGTCCCCATCTACAGTGATTTTGAAGCCCCCCAAAATAAATCCGTCACTCCTTCCATTGTTGCCTCATGTATTTGGCATGAAGTGATGGGACCAGATCCCATGAGCATAGTTTTCTGAATGTGATTTTTAAGCCAACTTGTTCAGTCTCCTCTTTCACTTTCATCAAGAGGCTCTTTAGTTCTTCACTTTCTGCCATAAGCGTGATGTCATCTGCATATCTGAGGTTATTGATATTTCTCCTGGCAATCTTGATTCCAGCTTGTGTTTCATCCAGCCTGGCATTTCTCATGATTTTCTCTGCATTTAAGTTAAATAGCAGGGTGACAGTATACAGCCTTGACATACTCCTATCCCAATTTGGAACCAGTCTGTTGCAATATAATATTTTAACTGCTATGATTTTTTAAATTTCCAAATGGATTCAGACATGCTATTTAGTGAAATTTTAAAACAATTAATACTAATGAGGTTTCCAAACAGTTTTTATATTCCTCTTGGGAATCTGTCCAATAATATAACTCAAGTGCAAAAAGAAATGATCCTTCATAATTTTTAGAAACTTTTTTTATGTTCAGTTCAGTTCAGCCGCTCAGTCATGTCTGACTCTTTGGGACCCCATGAATCGCAGCACGCCAGGCCTCCCTGTCCATCACCAACTCACGGAGTTCACTCAGACTCACATCCATCGAGTCAGTGATGCCCTCCAGCCATCTCATCCTCTGTCGTCCCCTTCTTCTCCTGCCCCTAGTCCCTCCCAGCATCAAAGTCTTTTCCACCTTCGCATGAGGTGAACAAAGTACTGGAGTTTTTTTGTGTTAAACTATATTAAATTTGTTGTTTGAAGGAAAGCATTGGTTTATAGTATTAATTTGTAATTTTTTTCTTTGTCATTTAAGAAATGCTCAACATGCTGATTCATGAACCTTCCTTTCCCTGAAAGAGCCAAAGTAAATTGCAATTGGAAGTTCTGTAAAGAAGTCTATAGTATATTATTTCATGAGTAATATGAAAAATTGAAGTGTAATTGATGTTCATTAGAAGCCAATGTGGATTTTTACAAGTACATAACTAGAAACTTTTGTCTTAAAAAAGGTATTTGAAAATGATTTTTGTGGATTTTTTTCCTTTTTTAAAAATGAAGACCTACTTTCATCAAATCTCTGCAGACCCTGAAACCTTTTTGGCCCATTTTTTTATAGGCATATAATATTATTATCATCTTTAATGGTAACAGGCACACTTTTAATTTCACATTTCAACATATCTGAATTGGTGAGGCATATTAAAATCCCTTTTATATCAGAGTTTAATTGGCACTATTTTTCCCTTATGAGTACATAAAATAATGATGCAGATTACAATTGATATTTATATTCAATTGCATAAAAATTTAATGAGAAATATCAAAACATGTCAATGTTTTAAAATTTTGATCCAAGAAATATTAATTTATATGTTAAGTAATTTAAATAATAGCATTAATTGCTAATGTAATTTCCATTGCCTATGATTAAATGGTTTAAAAAGCCTGTGAAAGACATGTACTTATAAAATGTTCTCAGTATAACTTTTTTATGCTGTCATATTTTGACAAGTTATTTGGTTTTTGTTTTATTGCTTTGTGTATATACACAGCATTTGAAATATATCTGATAAATCCTTTCAAATGTGCATGTTTACATGATCACAGATCACAGATCACTGCTATTTATCCATCACATAAGTTTATCGGTTGTAAGAATAGGCTTTTAGACTAACATAGGTACTCAAAATGTACTTGATTAAAAAATGAGAATAATAAGTGAACGATTATAATTATTTCTGTAGTTGCTCAGAATGTTTTCTGCCTAATTTTTTAAAATCATGTAGATACAGGAACCCAGTATATTGCTTTGTAGTTTCCACAGATAAACATCTCTTTTTCAGAATTACGAAATTTTATGAATGTATTTCTTTTTCTTATATTTGTATGCCCATAAAAATATCCTGTATGTGTCAATCATTATAACCAAGTTGAACAGGAATACTATCAGAGGATTACATTTGGTTATCTGCCTTTTTCTAAGCATGAAAAGCCCTTGATATTATATCTTTTAAGCAAATATTTTAAAAATGAAAAGCAAATAGACAAGGATTTTTGAAGTTGCATCTGTTGATGCAGAAAGTAAGCTATTACTATTACATATATTCAACTAATCACAATTTATGGAATTAACTGTAAGTGAAACCATGTAGAATGACATTTCATGCTTTTGGTTTCTTGTGATTTGACAGGTAGCTGTTTTCTCTGACAGATTACAGAGGATTTGGTATCAACTTTCCATTCCTCAAGTTTAAGTTTCAAGTTTTTGTGTTGCTTTTTTTAAAGTGACAAGTGGAAGGAGTCTGAACTTTGAATAAATAATTTTTCATACCCACTGTGTGTTAGTCTTTCAGTTGTGTCTGATTCTTTGAGACCCCATGGACTGTAGCCCACCAGGCTCCTCTGTCCATGGGAGTCTCCAGAATACTAGAATACTAGAGTGGGTTGCCATTCTCTTTTAAAGGGGATTTTCCCGACACAGGGATCAAATCTGGGTCTCCTGAATTGCACACAGATTCTTTACCTTCTGAGTCACTAGAGAAGCCCTAAAGTGAACCAGGGGTTTGACATAATTGTTTACATAACTGAAGTTCAAATCAGAAGCTCATTTTGATTTAAAAAATCATATTATGCTCATCAAGAGAAGACATTAAATAAATTGATATGCATTTACATTCATCCAGAAGTTTAGCATTTTAACAGAAAATGCATAGATGTGTGTAGAAACAGATGATTTTGGATAAGAAGAGGAACTGATGGTCCATTTGAAACACATAAAATTATTATCTCATAATTTCTCCAAGTCAGAAATGTAGGCAAGCCTTAACTGGGACCTCTGTTTCAGAGGCTCTCCCAAAGCTACAATCAAAGTGTAGATGAGGTAACAGCTGATTTAAAGTTCATCTGATTTCTTCCTCCAAGCTCACTCATGTGGGCTGTTGGCACATTTCAGGTATTCAGTGACTGTTGTCCAGAGGTATCAGTTTTCCATTGAGCAGCTCAAACATGGCAGCTGGTTTCCCTCAGCACAAGTGAGAGGGAGCCAACGAGGGAACAGCAAAGCAAAAGCCAGAGTCTTTTGTAATCTAATCTGGGGAGTGACATCCCATTACTTTTACCATATTGTATTCTTCAAAACAGAGAAGGCAATGGCACCCCACTCCAGTACTCTTGCCTGGAAAATCCCATGGACGGAGGAGCCTGGTAGGCTAGAGTCCATGTGGTCGCAAAGAGTTGGAGACGACTGAAAGACTTCACTTTCACTTTTCACTTTCATGCATTGGAGAAGGAAATGGCAACCCACTCCAGTGTTCTTGCCTGGAGAATCCCAGGGACGGGGAAGCCTGGTGGGCTGCCGTCTATGGGGTCGCACAGAGTCAGACGCAACTGAAGTGATTTAGCAGCAGCAGCATTCTTCAGAAATGATTTCTTAGGTCTACACTTAAAAAGAGGGAATTGCAACAAGGTATGGATATTCAGCTGTCTTCCCTGGTGGCTGAGACAATAAAGAATCTGCCTGCAAATACAGGAGACCCAGGTTCAATCCCTGAGTTGGGAAGATCACCTGGAGAAGGAAATGGCAACCCAATCCAGGATTCTTGTCTGGAGGATCCCGTGAATAAAGGAGCCTGTCAGGCTACAGTCCATGGGCTTGAAAAGAGGCAACATAACTGAGCAACTAATACTTTCACTTTCACTATCATGAATATTCAAAGGCAAGGATCATTGGGGGTCATTTTAGAGGTTGCCTACCACAGCACCACCAGCTCTCAGTATGATGCCTGTCCTATTCTAAGCTAAAACCTTTCTTCTCCTTTCCTTTTGGGGTTATGTCCTTTTCCCCCATCAACAAATACATTACACTTTTTTCCTTCACCACATACGTGTTCCATATTCTGTAACGCTTGATAACCACATCTCCTCAATCATCTTAAATGTGAGATTTAGTTGTTGTTCAGACGCTTGGTCATGTCTGACTCTTTGCAGTCATATCCATGGACTGGAGCATTCCAGGCTTCCCCTTCCTTCACTGTCACCTGGAGCTTGCTCAAACTTATGTTCATTGAGTCGGTGATGCCACCCAACCAGCTCATCCTCTGTTGTCGCCTTCTCGTGCCTTCTATCTTTCCTAGCCTCAGGGGATTTTCCAGTGAGACTTGGTAGAGACATTCATTTGTTAAATTTGATATTCTTTGTGTTATGCAGTGGTGTGTTCTGAATGACATGGCTATATTGCTGTTGGACTTAATTTGAATTAAAAAAAATTAATGAGTGAGAGTTGCCCATGACATTATGTTATTCCCAAAACATGCAAAATCAATGCTTCCAGAAATTTAAAAAATATTTTGAGATAATTTTGTGCAGGGTATCTTTAGAGATGGCAGAGAACAAGATGTGGTAGGAGAGTTTTGAGCAAATTAACCTTCATCAAATCTGAATCACTGATGTAACAAGGGAACACCCTCCTATGTGTTGCTATCCTCAACTTGTAGAATGCAGTGATTACTTCTCATGAACTTCCATAAGTTTTAATTTCCCTTGATGAACTAGGATTTATTGTTCTCATAAAGTTTTCTTAATAAATGCAATGAGATTGGTAACTGCACCAATTAATTAGTCAAGTACATATAAAATCCCTAGTGTTCATTTAATTTGATCTTTAAAAATAGAGTCAAAATACAGATCTATAAAGACCTAAATTGTGTAGCAACTATTTTTTTATTTCAAATTTTATTTTTAGAAAGTGAAATATATAGATGTGGAAGCTATTAATTATCTTTGAAAATAAATAGCTTTGTAAAGTTACATCCTTCTAGAGTTGCCCCCTGTTTATTTGTACATAGTCTAATCAAAGGTCTGTCTCCTCACTTTTTATTTTTACATACTTTTAGATAGATAGCACCTTGTTTTTGAGTCATCAACAATTGTCAACTTACTTTTACAATGAATACACATTGTTTGTAACAATCTTATACTATAACCTTATAAAATATAATCTTATAACCTCAAATGATAGCCAACTTTTATTTTGAATTGACTGTGTGACAGTAACTTTTTTTTAGTGTTTTGATAATATTAACATATTTAATCTTCAGTACAATGTTTTAACAAAAATGCTGTTGTAATCCCTACTTTTCAGATGAACAAACTGAGACACAAATAATTTAAGTAATTTGCCCACAGCTTGGACTGAACCTATTAAAGGTTTGTACTTGTAAATAGATTGTGGTTTAATTGCAAAACCAGAGTGGTCTATGTAAATCAGTGGCTTTAAATCTATGTAAATCAGTGGCTTTAAATAAAAATACTATCAAAGCAGAGGCTTTACTCACAGTCCACTATATATATAAATAGTTAGTGAATGAGTGAATAAATGAATGTATAAATGTATTATGTGACTAGTTGGGGTTTTAATAAGCATTACTGAATTCAGAAAACCTAAATGGTGATCTAGTGTTTACAAAAAACAGTAATCAGAGAGAGTTTTTTTGTTAATTTGCTGAAGTGTTTGTTTTGAATTAGTGTAAAACCTGATTCTGGAAAGCTTCCACATGCGGGGTCATCAAACTCATCTTATAGAAGAGCTGCTTCTGAACAAATAATAAAATGAGGCAGTTATTTTTCGTTACCTACACAAAGCTCAGTCTAACTTTGTTGTCACATTGGCTCATAAACTCAATTGTTCAGATAAATGGAATTTTACTTGTAAAATGATATGCTTATTGACAACTTATATCATCATTCATAATGAAAACACATCACATTGTCAAGAAATAAAGGCAGAAATAAGAGGCCTGTCAAATCAACTTTAGGGTATACTAAATGGTACAATTATGATACACAAAATTGGATTTTCAAGATCTGAAGTAGTTCTTTACTGGGAAATTCTAATTGCTTCTTCCTCAACTTTTAAACAAAAGTCTTTTAGAATTCAATTATTTGGGTAAAAACAACACTTATATTTCTATTTTGCTCAGTAGTGGATTTCCAAGTGTTATGTTGACATTAAAATAAAGCCATTTGGCAAACTCATTTTTTCCCCCATTGTCCTCTTTGTGAATTCACAAGAGTTCATCTTCTCTTAGGTATCACTGGGAGAGTGTACTGAGAACCTGGCATGTGCTTAATGCCTTGCTATATGCCGTGTGGGTTGCCAAGAAGTAGAAGGGTAAAAAGTAACCACAAAGAGGTTTAAATGTGAAAATATATATCAAAAGTTTCAAAATAAGTGTTTAAGAATTTTAAAAATTGAATAAGTAGAGATTATTGTGAAATGTGAAAAGTTGAGAGTATCTGTGAAGGAGATGGGAAGTCTGATTTTTATCATGCTTTTAAAGTGATGACATGACTGACATGAAATTTGAAACAAAGGAGATGGAAAAAAAGCAGCAATTATGTAATCGCAAGATTTAACTTACTACAGAATTCATGGTCGACAAAAGAGTTAAGACCTATATGTTTTTGAGGGCCTTAAAAAAATAATTGACTTCCATGTGCAAGACAACAGAAAACCATTGCAAATTATTTTAAGATGAAAGCAGCTTTTAAGGAAGTTAGTCTGGCAGGATAATGAATGATGGATTATATGGATAGTGGACTTAAGAGATGAGAACCATCTATAAAAAGAAATGCTTCAGCCCTTTGTGGCCAAATAAAGAGGCTTCTAGTTTTTAGAAATCATGATAATGTAAATGAAGTAGGTTGACTGCATTTTCAAGAAGCTTGATATAGCAAGACAAATATTAAAATAGCAAGTATATATGATAGAGATGAGACATTTTTATAGGAGTCACAGAACTTTGTAACTTTGAATTTATAAGGTTTTTTCCTTTTTTTTCCCCCCATTGTCTACCTTTATGCCAATGAAGATTTTGAGCAGCAGATCGATCCACAATAATTGTAAAAGCTTCTCATGGATAACTCACTATTTTCAACCATATTTTACGCTTTTCTCCAAGATCTGTATGTCCTTATGATATAATTTCCTGATATCTCATTCTCCTTGTTTCTGCATACACATTGATTAATGATCCCCATTATTCCCATATTGCTCTGAAACTTTAGTCCCCCACCTCCCCAAACCCTAGCCCTTGTCTGGACCTTCTTCCTTTCTAACCTAGACTGATACAGTAGCTCTCTGATCTCTTTCCTCACTTCCAGCCTATTCCCTCCCCACGGCAATCTCCTGCTGCTGAAGAGCATCTTCTTACATTACCTATCTGATCATGTTATGCCAAGTTTACAAAATTTGTCACTCTTTTGTCCATTGAATAGTTGCCAATTACCTAGGAGCACAAAGCACACTTTTAATATTTAATAAACTTAACATATGTATGCACTGATCACCTAAAATTTGCCAGGCACTGACTGGGAGGGATCAGAAAAGCAAATCGTGGCATGGTACCTGCTGCCATGGAGCCTCAAATCCAACAGAGAAGACTGATGCTTACCTCATAATTATATCACAAGTGTAAACCTGCATTTGTGAAAAGTGTAGCTGAGGAATTTGGGAGGTAGTGTAATGGGAATTTTACCCAGCAGGGAGGTCAGAAAAGACTGCCTATGGAAACAGTCTAGAAAATAAAAGCTGGAGGATAGACTGATGAAAGAAGACTGAGGTTCTCATAATGTAGGATTCTAGGGAGGAGAGCATGTGCAAAGTCACATCAGATACAGAAATATGCTGGGAGAGAGGGTACTAAAATTTTTAGTTAGTCTATAATGGACTGTGGGGCAGAATGTCACAAAATAACACTCCTGAGAGGGGATAGAACACACTG
Organism: Oreotragus oreotragus; assembly: GCA_006410675.1. NCBI lineage: Eukaryota > Metazoa > Chordata > Mammalia > Artiodactyla > Bovidae > Oreotragus > Oreotragus oreotragus. The sequence goes on from SJYX01014544.1 coordinate 511,493, forward strand.
GACTTTTAAACCCGTAAGCTTATTCTGAAACATTGGTAAGCTAATGAAAGGTTTTATGTAAGAGGGTGGCATGATCAGAAATGAATTTAGAAAAAGGGTGGTGAGTTGGCAGAGAACAATAAATCTGGGCAGACAAAATAAGTCCTTGCTAGGACAGATGTGATGATAGTTGTGAGCTTGAAGAACTAAGAAGAAAGAAATGTAGTAAATGCCTATATTTGACTACAGTGTGGAATGAAGGAAGAAAATATATATACATGATAGAAATATGGATAAAATAATGAGACAGTAAGATGAGTGGGATGCTAAAAGGTCAAAGCTGCGGAGGAACAAAATTATGCTTGTTATGGAGAATTTAAAATCCTCACATATAAAATGATCAAATATTATCACATGTAAGAGTGAGCTATTCAATAATTGTTAAAAATGTAATGGAATATAAAACAATTGTCATGTTAAACATGACTATTGCAATATTTGAAATACAGTGAGGAGTACAATTATCTTTATTTTAAAATTAATAAAATTTCATCCAAATAATTTTGAATACTATTGTTCCCTGGATAAAATTTAAATCTAAAACTGACAGTTGTGCACATAGCAAATCTTTATCCTGGCTTAGAGTGTCCCCAGGAGGTGGTTTACTTATGATTAATGATTTACAATTCTTAAATATTCAGATTGGTAAATGTGCTGGAGCTTTTTAATTGCCAAACTCTTTTTACCCCCAGCTTGCCTTATGACAGCTTGCCTTCATTTTAAACATGTTGTTATGAACATGATTTAAAATGAGTGCCAAAAATATGAGATGGCTTCAGACATTGACTGTTATGGGCAAACACCCTGCATGAGCTTCTCTTCTGTGTTAACAAAAATAAAAATTAATTATAATTTCTGATAACTTGCTCAGTATATTCAAATTTTTAAAAAGTAGTGAATATTGATGTTTTTATCTCTTCTGTCATTTATTGTCATGAGCCACAAGTCAATGGGTAATCAAGCACAAATTTTTATATAATATATCAGATGCTTACATGTAAAAATTATAACTCATTGGGATACTGGTTTAATTTTAGTAATATTTGGTGAAGCTAAGAGGATATAGAAAAGTTATAAAGAGGTTAAGTTTAAAATGGTTTATCCTAGGAAAGAGAAAATAAAGCAGTGTATTGATTTCTATTTTGCAAAACATAAAGTGTTGTTTTGTTGGATGACAGACGTGAAAATAACATAAGAAAACAGTGTGTGGAAAGAACCCTATTCTTAGAAGACTGTGACACCTATTTTCATCTGGGAAAAGTCATTTAGATATCTTTAAGTTTTTATTTAGTAATCTGTACATTATGCTAAAAATAGATGTCATGATTATATCACAAGGTTTTTTGAGAAAAAAATGACTCAGTTTCTTGACAAATTGTGGGCACGATGTAGGCAAGGCCTTTAATTCCCTGGTAGATAATTGGCACCTCAGTGTTTGATAATGAATGAATAACTCAAATTAGAATATAAATATGAAAGTATAAATGGTAAAGAATTGTTTTATGAGTTTCAGTAAAGAAGGAGAACTTAATTTGGTCTAGGGAAAACCTTCTCTGTGTTTTAGTACAACTGTTGGCAGTTATCAATTAAATCATACCCTAAAAAGTTGGTAAGAATCTTTTTTGATTGTTTCTTTTTGTATTTCAATCAAGAAAAAGAGTCAAATGGATTATTTGATTCTTATCTTATAGACTAAGCATATATTTATTGAGTTATATCTAGTTAAAGGTAGAGGAATAAAAACAATATTAAAATAAATAATTTTATAATCCCAGTTGTGATCAATGCAGTTAGCTTAACAAGGTAAACTAACACCATAGCCAACAAAGTAGAAACAGTGTACTAGGAATTTTTATAAGTATTTTTACTCAAGAAATGTTTAGCATATACTTTGTGCCATTCCGTTTGACACTAGAGATAAATGTAAATACATAAGATAGGTTGAGACAACCTTACATGTGTGTTTTCTCCATTTTACAGATAGAGAAATACAAGTTCCAAGGGATAAGGCTTCTTGTCTTAAAATATACAGATAGTATATTAACCTTGACTCCAACCCAAGTATGTCTGACTCCACTGTGCTGCTCCCTCTAATTTGTTTAGACCCTTACATTGGAGATTGTTAAGAGCTACTTCCATTTGGGGGATTCAGTGTATACAGTGTTAACAACATAAATCTGCTCTAGAGAATTACCTAATTCTGGTGTTATGTTTTCCAAGGATTATAATGTTTACTTCTGATCATGGTGCTGCCCTATATTCTACTATTTTGAACAGTGCCTCTTAGGAGGACATACGTTTAATATAGTTAAAAGTGTAACCTACCCAAGTGAGTGCTCACACTGTCTGCAGTCCCTGTTGCTACTATAAACACATGTTAGATCCATCGTCTGTATGAAGTCTTTTGTCTTGGGGCAGGCTGCATTGCTGATGACAATGGTTTTCTTATAAATTCTCATCAGTACTTAACTTCCGTAAACATTTCCCTGGTGTCTTGGCTTGGCCTATTTAATTGCTCCAATGCAGCTAGTGTTATGGTTCATTTAATTTTGCTCCTCTTTTATGCTTATCCTCTTCAGTATTTAGCACAGAGCCTTGGACAAACTAGTACTCAGGACACATGTTGAAACAAATTGTCCTAGTTCATAGAGATTAAAAATTTGATAATTATTATTCTCTTCCAGTATTTAGAGAAGAAATGGTACTCTAAATTTCCTAGCACATTTACAAACACTTATAATCTATATCATTTCACATTTTCAAAATAATTGTCAATATAGGATTTTTTAGCAACATTAAAATGCCCATTGATACACACTCTGTGTGTGTGTATGTGTGTGTGTGCATGTGTGCATGTGCTCAGTTATATATGACTGTTTGTGACCCCATGGACTGTATCCGGCCAGATTCCTCTGTCCTTGGAATTTTCCAGGCAAGAATACTGGAGCAAGTTTCCATTTCCTATTCCATGGGATCCTCTTGAACCAGGATCGAACCTGAGTCGCTCATGTCTCCTGCATTGGCAGATGGATTCTTTACTATGTATCACATGGGAAACCTCAACACACACTGTAGGAGTGATATATTCTCTTTTCTTATATCATCATATACCCTCTTTCTGTGACTATTTACAACCTAATTTACCTTTCTAATGTGCTTACAGTAATGTTAGTAGGAAGATTTGTTTTTGTTTTTGCATTACAACTATACCTCTCCTTAAATATAATGCCATAAATCAGGCATAATTCACATCAGCAGAATCACTTTCCTAACATCATATGACAAATTACGCTAAAATGATTTTCACAGGTGATCTTGAAGTTTGATTAAAAACAATTTGTTAACTTGTGATTTACATCTTAATTTCAGCTAGCCATTTTATTAAATAGGTATTTACACATATATGTAACACTAATTGACAGTTCTATAACCTGTGAACAACAAAGTGTATTGATTCTCTTATTGTCCTTGACTGCATAAGTTCACTTATTTCTCGTCATGTGAATTAAATGTTGCCTTTACTTTTCTTTAATTGCTAGGTGCTTAATTTTCCTCCATTGTGAGAGTGCAGCTATTTATGGCTTTAACTTCTATTATATTTTCCATCATTTGATCTTTACTGATCCATTACAATACATTGTCTTGTTATGATTCATGTTGTCTTACATTTATTAGTACCATGTTACAGGGTTTTTTTCATGAGAATTTTAATATGCACTGGAGTGTGCATAAAATGTTAAATGATCTACAGTGAGCAATTGGTGATTATAGCTGCTTACATTCACATTATAATTTGTGCTATTATGGCTGGGATCTTCTCACTATGGATTAACAATGTGGGAAGGAGAAGGGGATAGAGAGTGTCATCTGAATTAATTCTGTGGTATGTCTGTGGGTGTCTCTATGTGAGTGTATGAGAAAGGAAGAGATAGACTAAAACAAAGAGACAAAGTAAAGCAGAGAAAATATGATAGGCAGAAACTGACAAATATGAAGAGAGAAAATAGTTCTTTCATTAGATATTCCAAAAATGTATTTTTATTAGACTTAAAAATTTTTACATTTTTGAAATGTAAGTCATTTATTATATCTTCCCCTCAGTGTCTAGTACTGTATATGTTCATAGCAAAACAGGTAAATTGAATTTACACACCTCTTACAGATATGATGAAGGAATTGAACCATAATGTTTTCTGATAAATTAGCAATACACAGAGGGCTTAACAAAGGCTTAGAATTTTTTAAATACATTAAGAAGTCCCTGAGATTCCTAACATCAAGACTGTCATGATCAAGTGAGAGAAATAACCTAATCAGTCCAGAAAGCCCAATTTAGAGATATATAAATATTGAAATTTCTATTAACACAGATATCTGGAATCTAGAAAAATGTCATAGATAATTTTATTTTCCTGGTAGAAATAGAGATACGGATGTAGAGGACAAACATATGGACACCGGGGTGTTAGTGGGAGCCACATGAGTTGAAAGACTGGGATTGACATATACACACTACTATATATAAAACAGATACTAATGAAAACCTACTGTATATAGCACAGGGAACTCTACTTGGCATTCTGTGGTGATACCTCAATGGGAAGGAAATCCAAAAAGGATATATATATCAGATACCTATGTCTGATTCACTTTGCTGCATAGCAGAAAATGACCAGCAATGTAAAGCAAATCGACTCCAATAAAAATATAAGAAAACATTGATTTTGGTGATGGTTGTATAATTTTGTGAAAATACTAATATAAACATTGAATAGTATACTTTAAATGAATGAATTGTATGATACGTGATTTATGNTTCACTTTGCTGCATAGCAGAAAATGACCAGCAATGTAAAGCAAATCGACTCCAATAAAAATATAAGAAAACATTGATTTTGGTGATGGTTGTATAATTTTGTGAAAATACTAATATAAACATTGAATAGTATACTTTAAATGAATGAATTGTATGATACGTGATTTATGGCTCAATAAAAGTCTTTTTGGGAAGAAAAAATTTATGTGAAAGGAATACTGAAAGAAACAATGACACTACACAGAAAAAGTTACCCTTCGGGTGCTTCTTAAAAAAAAAAAAAATATATATATATATATATGCATCTTATGAGCTCTTAACTATCAAATGAATGGATATTTTATTTAGATAAAATTGCACAATGCATGTGTCAGTGCTAACTTTGCAGAAAATACATGCACATAATCGATTTTGTAATTAGAAACATTTATTTTTATGTCCTAATTGCTCTTTCTAGAATTAACTGAAAACAGTGGAAAGATCCATGTGGAGTCTTTAGCTAATATATTTGATTGTAGGCTAGTCTCTAACTGCTTGGAAACTCAAGTTTCTGATTTGTAAAATAGAAATTAATATGGCACACCTTTAAGATTTGTTGAGGAAAGTATAAAAATTCATAGACATGAAAGAAATAATAGTTGGTATGCAAAAGTGTTAATTTTTAATGAAATCCCCTTAGTGAGTCTTTTTGGAAAAATATTTTCACTCATTTAGGGAAACAGACTTCTCTGGGGGCTCAGATGGTAAAGCCTCTGTCTACAGTGTGGGAGACCTGAGTTCGAGCCCTGGGTTGGGAAGATCCCCTGGAGAAGGAAATGGCAATCCACTCCAGTACTATTGCCTGGAAAATCCCATGGACAGAGGACCCTGGTAGGCTACAGTCTAGGGGTCGCGAAGAGTCGGACACGACTGAGCAACTTCACTTCACTGGAGCACCTATTATTTACCAGATGGTAGTAATATGTGACACAGGGTTAAAAAGAATTGGAGCTCACGTTCTAGTTTGAGAATGAAGAAGTCTGAGCCAATGAAGAATGTTTAGAATTAAGGACAAGAGGTGCATCTCACTTGCGCCAAGTGTAGAAGTACAGTGGTCCTGAAAGTCTTTCTAAAAGAGAACAGTCAACAAATAATTACTGACTCTCATGACATATACTGAGATACAGTAGTGACAGAGTCATATCAAAGTAATACTCCAAATAGGAGATTGATGAAGCAAAGAAATCAACTGAAGAATTAAAGAGACCACATAAGTGGTGTTCATGCTCAACTGCACAGTGAGGTACAAATCTCTGTATTGGATTTTTACAAATCCAGATTTCATGGGCAATGTTGATTCTGTAAAGAGTCCAGAACATGTAATATGCAAAGATTGTGTGGCATTTCTAGTCATTGAAGTTCCTATGGCAAGTTTTTATATAGAGGAATATCTAATCATTTAAAATTTACACCCATTTTGAATCTAAATATCTTGAAAGGTATGTTATTCTTAACCATTTTCACTATTTTAATACAAATGTATATGTTCTTATGTTAAATGAAAGCAATTATATAAGATGTTTCTTATCAATAGCCTTGTGATAAATAAATAATAAGTAATGACTTAAAACAATTTACTAGACTATAGTTAATTTACAATGTTGTGTTACTTTCTGCTGCACAGCAAAATGAATCAGTTTTATATATATATATACACATATACATAAATCTACTCTTTTTTAGATTATTTTCTCCTATTGGCCACTACAGAGTATTGAGTAGAGTTTCCTGTGCCATACAGTAGGTGCTTTTTAGTTGTCTATTTTATATATAATATTGGGTATATGTTAATTCTGATCTCCCAATTTATCCCTAACCCTGCTTACTCCCTGGTAACCATAAATTTGTTTTGCGTGTGTGTTTAGTCGCTCAGTCATGTCTGACTCCTTGCAACCCCACGGACTGTAGCCTGCCAGGCTCCTCTGTCTTTGAGATTCTCCAGGCAAGAATACTAGAGTGGGGTGCCATTTCTTTCTCCTAAATTTGTTTTATACATCTATAATTCTATTTATATTTTGTAGGTAAATTCATTTGTACTCTTTTTTTGGGGGGATTCCACATATAAGCAATTCTGGAAATAAATTTAACAGTTTTCACACATTTTTCTCTCATAGCATGTTTTATACTAGAAAGTTTCATCTGTTGGATAAGAATGATTAATGTGATCATCCTTGTTAGCTCTACCAAGTAAAGTGGGTTCTGTAAATTACTGGCTGTATTTATTAGTTTAGACCTTTAGTCTGTTAAGCAAATACCATTCCTCCTAGTTATTTGAAGGTGTCAATAAAAAAATATTTTACAGGCCATTTAAAACATATTTTTCCAATTTTAATTCAATATCAGGCTTGATGAATAATGAGCAAAAGGATAATGCTTATAAAATTATAAACATCTATAAGAAGTTTTGATACTCTCCCTGAAATTTAACAATAAAATCGTAAATAATTGTTTTTCATTTTAATGAAAAGTGATAATTTCATTAAGGCTAAAATGAGCAAAATCTTTATATTGCATGGTTTTCTCAAATGTTTAACAATGACAAACTTTTCATTTGTTAACTTAAAAGCTATATAACTATAAAATTTTATAAAACTTTATAAAATCACAACTCTCAGGTTTTTGACATTCAATATGAATATGTTGTAACAAATATTTTAGGAAATTGGTTTACATTTGCTGTATCTTTTATAACTTTTTATTTTATTGATTCAATGCTCAACTATTGTAGAAATGAAAGGTCATTGTTTATTTGCTGATTAATAATATGCACCTTGCCACTCTACAAGTCAGTTTACTCTGCAGTAATATGGAACCATTAATTATTTTTTTCTTTCCATAAGAGTGACAGTATAAGAGTGGTTTAGTCGCTAAGTTGTGTCTGATTCTTGGCAACCCCATGGACTGAAGCCTGCCAGGCTTCTCTGTCCATGAGATTTCCCACACAAGAATATTGGAGTAGATTGCCATTTCCTTCTCTAGGGGTTCATCCCCACCCAGGGATCGAACCTCAATCTCCTGCATTGTAGGCCAAATTCGTTACCAACTGAGATACCAGGGAAGCACAGACATCTTATTTTGCCTTTAACACTTAAGTTTTTTTTTTTTTTCTTCCATGAAGCTCTGTCTTACAACCACAGAAAAATTGATCATTCCTTTCTGTCTATATTTGTGTACTTTATATTGCTTCCAAAATTTCATCGTGATCTAATTATTTATTTTTTAAACTTTCTGACCTCCTCTTTGACTAAAATTAGGTTTCTAAAAACATCCCCACAATGTCTAGCACAATGCTCAAACAATTTTCATGGCACCAAATTGAACCAATATAGATAATTTAAAACACAAACTAAGCCCCTGTGCATGATATTGTGCTAGGAATTTTGATTATGTACATGCATAGGAAATTTTGTCCTAATATCTTCAGAGTTCAAGAAAAATCTAAAAGCACCATGAAAGAATTAGAACTAAGACTTTTCCTTTGGCAGAAGAAAGATAAGGCTATTAAATTAAGAAATAAAGTAAGGCTAAAGGAATGACAGAAATAACTTTTGAAAATAAAATTTAAAATTTCAATAAATGATTTTACACTAAAAAACCAATGTATCTTGTGACCAAAATCATAGATCTTTCAGAGAACATAAATGTATCATTTTGAATGTTCCATTTTAACTGTAGTTTATAAAAAACCTGTCATCATTGTTATTTCCAGAATTGAATCGTGTACTAATTATTTTTTTTAACTTTCTGATTTCCCTGTTTTTTTGAAGCAGAATTTAACCCTGTGTCCATNCAGAGAACATAAATGTATCATTTTGAATGTTCCATTTTAACTGTAGTTTATAAAAAACCTGTCATCATTGTTATTTCCAGAATTGAATCGTGTACTAATTATTTTTTTTAACTTTCTGATTTCCCTGTTTTTTTGAAGCAGAATTTAACCCTGTGTCCATAAATAAACATTACTACAAATGTTTATATAATACTGTTACTGTTAGAGTTTTCTACAGAAGCTTTCTGTTTATTTGCAAAGTATCTACGTGGAAGTACATATTAATATTTTTCCACTGATATTTGGAGGTTTTAAAATATGTAATAAAGAAATAATAAGTCATCATTTTAGAACTAGAAACTAAATTCTGTTCAGAAAGAAAATAAAAATTTTGAATAGAATAGTAGATAAGCTGGATTATAGAAACTTATTATAATGTGGATCACAATAACTGTGGAATATTCTGAAAGAGCTGGGAATACCAGACCACTTGACCTGCCTCTTGAGAAACCTGTATGCAAATGAGGAAGCAACAGTTAGAACTGGACAGGGAACAACAGACTGGTTCCAAATAGGAAAAGGTGTATGTCAAGGTGGTATATTGTCACCCTGCTTATTTAACTTATATGCAAAGCACATCATAAGAAATGCTGGGCTGGAAGAAGCACAAGCTGGAATCAAGATTGCTGGGAGAAATATCAGTAACCTCAGATATGCAGACGAGACCACCCTTATGGCAGAAAGTGAAGAAGAACTAAAGAGCCTCTTGATGAAACTGAAAGAGGAGAGTGAAAAAGTTAGCTTACAGCTCAACATTCAGAAAACTAAGATCATGGCATCCGGTCCCGTCACTTCATGGGAAATAGATGGGGAAACAGTGGCTGACCTTATTTTGGGGGGCTCCAAAATCACTGCTACCACCCTTATGGCAGAAAGTGAAGAAGAACTAAAGAGCCTCTTGATGAAACTGAAAGAGGAGAGTGAAAAAGTTAGCTTACAGCTCAACATTCAGAAAACTAAGATCATGGCATCCGGTCCCGTCACTTCATGGGAAATAGATGGGGAAACAGTGGCTGACCTTATTTTGGGGGGCTCCAAAATCACTGCAGATGGTGATTGCAGCCATGAAATTAAAAAACACTTACTCCTTGGAAGGAAAGTTATGACCAACTTAGATAGCATATTGAAAATCAGAGATATTATTTTGCCAACAAAGGTCTGTCTAGTCAAAGCTATGGTTTTTCCAGTGGTCATATATAGATGAAACAGTTGAACTGTGAAGAAAGCTGAGTGCTGAAGAATTGATGCCTTTGAACTGTGGTGTTGGAGAAGATTTTTGAGAGTGCCTTGGAATGCAAGGAGATCCAACCAGTCCATCCTAAAGGAGATCAGTCCTGAGTGTTCATTGGAAGGACTGATGCTGAAGCTGAAAGTCCAATACTTTAGGCACTTAGTGCGAAGAGTTGACTCATTGGAAAAGACTCTGATGCTGGGCGGGATTGTGGGTAGGAGAAGGGGACGACAGAGGATGAGATGACTGGATGGCATCACCGACTCGATGGACATGAGTTTGAGTGAACTCCAGTAGTTGGTGATGTAGAGGGAGGCCTGGCGTGCTGCAATTCATGGGGTCGCAAAGACTGAGCTACTGAAATGAACTGATTCAGTTCAGTCGCTCAGTCGTGTCCGACTCTTTGCAACCCCATGGTAAAATTTAATTTTTTAACCTAATTTTACTCATCTTTCAAAACAGACATTAGAATATGTGATCTCTGAAGTCATTCTTTTATACAATGAAATTTTAATTTGTCAAATCATACAATCAAATCTCACGAGAAGAATTTAGGTCTTTTTATAAACTGATTTGTGACTTTTTTTCAGCCTGTCATAAAAAATTAGTTAAGATTTTCTTCAAAAGCTAAACTTTTAATTTTTATTTTCCTGTTATAAATGTTCAATTTAACTTTCTGCTGCTCAGCCATGACTGACTCTTTGTGACCTTCTGTGCTGAAGCCCACCAAGCTTCTCTGTCCACAGGATTCCCAGACAAGAATACTAGAGTAGGCTGTGATTTCCCTCTCCAGGGGATCTTCCCTACTCAGGGATCAACCCCATGTCTCTTGCATCACCTTCTTTGGAAGGAAGATTCTTTATCACTAGCATCTATTTATATCTGCTTTGATTTTATGTAAAAGTGACAGTTTATATATTTTAGATTTTATAAACAAGTAAACTATTGAAGATTACAAATAATACTAAATTGTTAAGAAAAATAAAGACCTTGGATTGGAAGTATTTTTAATTAACTCCACAATCGTAATATTTGAAATATAATCTGATTACTATCTTGACCTCATCTAAGAAAATGATCTTTAAGACCCTACAAAGAAATGACATTAAAGAAAAGAGTTTACTAGGCAAAATCAGTCACTTAAAAAATACACAAACACATACACAGATACAGACAGACACATGTTGGTTACAAATAATTATTTTACTATTAAACAACAACAAGTTATTTGAGAGGTTTTAAGTCATATGTTTAAATATTTAGATGGAACATGTTTTGAAGTAAGCACATGACTTTTTGTCAGAATGATAAATGTTGGTTCTCATTTCCTTTGTGAAGGGTAAGTCTTTTTATCCTCAATGATATCAATCCAAACTGTCTGTTGCAAATCTCTCAGGATGTGAGTAAATGAATGGGCCGTCTCTGGTTATTTGCTTCCTCCTCTGAATATTAATTTTCATTTTTAGAGTTATTTCTCTTTTATATATTGGGTAACTGATATGACCTTTTATAAAATTTATATTTTGATTTTAGTAAAACATTATATTTTAGATACACGTTTCATATCTAGAATTTTTTCTTATGTCTATCTTTTTTATTTTATATCAACCATGTAGTAGAATCATGCTTCCCAGAAAATTCCAAACTTCACTACTATTCTTTTAACAGCCATCAATCCTAAAGTTCAAGATCATCATTCAGAATTCAAGATTACAACATATATCTAAATGTTTCTACTCAATCAGTGTATCTTACTCACTTAATGGTGACTGAAAAAGAATAAAGAATATGATTTAAAATAAATAAAGAAGAAATAAAGATATTTAAGTTCAGTTAAAAGTATGAATTATAAAGTCTCTTCAAAATGAGAATAAAAACCAAATTTTAACTTGAATCTAATTCAGTTTGACCATTTGGTTTATTGTAGTTATTAATATTCTCACCCTTGCAAGTAAATAAACTATATCTCTTCGAAGGACTTTAAAAAATCAAGGCTAAGAAATCTCTATCCTCCTCCCCTCCCTTTGTTTTATGTATTTATTTTACTATTATTATCATTAACCTTTTTTCTAATTAGATGCACATGCAAATCCTCTAATAGACCGTAAGTTATTTGTAAGAGTAAAGGCTGGTTTTTTTGTTTGTTTTTCTTTTTTTTTCATTCTTGCTTCCCTGACAATGCCTAACACATAAGGCCTTATATAAAGTCTTTACTCTAACATGGTATGATGATTCAAATGTCACCCAAAGGCACTAAATATTAGCATCTCAAAAACAGTGATTTGCCTTGTACTTTTCACATTATTGAAATGCTTGAGTTTTGAGTTTTGCTTCTATGTATGACTTAAATTTTCCAGGGTCTAGGTCAATTCACAGATATTTCAAAACTCAAATTTAATTTTATGATTTAAGGATACTTTGTTATAACACCCTTTTATGTGCTGTTAGTAGAAATGTTTTTAATAAAGTACAATGGTAAGACTGTAACAAAAGGATAGCAATACTGGAAGGTGTATTACTTAGATAAGACTTGCCATAAGGAACCTAGAGCAGCTTTAATATACACACAGATGGAAGGGAAACCAACAGTGGATTGAAAAATGCAAAGTTTTGCTCACAAGGTGACCTGAGAGAAAGGCTGTCAGAGGGGGTGAAGATTTTGCTGGTTTAATAATAAATAGGTATATATAAATAATTAGTTTGTGACAGTTTTAATGACAACTCAGCCATGGGAGAAGATAAATCTACATATTGAAAGAAAGCAGTTAAAATGTTGACTTGCAGAATGACAGAAGTAAAGAGGATACATTTAAGTGGAGACAGGCAGCTTGTCTAAATATGGCTAATATTAAATACAGGTGATTATAGCATTTGAAATTAAAAATAATCTCTGATTCACTTATTTTAACATTGCCAAGTCCCCTCAGCTGCATATTTCACCAGGTGCTTGTGCAGTTGGAACAACAAGCATATCGAATGATTTAAAAATAACATTCACGGTGTCACCTGATGTCACTCCAGATAAAAAACACTATTCCCAATCAGAGAGAACATTCTCTGGTGTTCATCCTAACACATAGCAAACCCACACTACATATTTATGCTGTGTATCTTTTAAAGAATCTTTTGGATCTTGAACATATTAAGTAGATTAAGATTTCTGAAAATTGTAAACATAGAAAATAAATGAAACACTGGCTTTAGGAGGCTTATGCCTGTATAGAGCTCGTTTTTCATGATCAGGTTTAAAGAAAATAAAGATGCTTTTTCTTGTTTTCTCCAAATACTACAAACCAAGTCAAATAGAACTGTGATATTAATGCTTCCTTCTTTAAAATGATATTTAAGGCCTATGGTTTTAGGAGCCTTAAGTACGTAGTCTGCTAAATATATTGGTTCAGATTTGGGGAAGAAAATGAGCATTTATCAAGTTATTCAGGCAGACAATATGCTAGGTGCTTTGTGTGTATTTACTTTTCCCAATAAAGGTCCTATGAGGAAGATATTGAACCTGTTTAGTAGATAAAGTAACTGAAGTCCTGAAAGATTAACCTGATTTCCCAAGATCAAAAAGAAACTCAGTGACAAAAACAGGACTGGCCCTTAGAATTCTCTAGAAAACAATATCTATGCATAACTAAGTACCTGTATAAGGATTATTTCTCAAATTTATCTAGAAAGGACTAATGATATAATTTTGAAAATGTATTGATGTTCACTCCTGTCACTCTTCTTCCACCAATTTGACTTTATAGTCTGAAAAGAAAGCATCAAGAATCACAAGTACATTTATTTCTACTGCTCAAATGACAGATTCAGTTTCTTCAGCCATTGTATAAAAGAAAGGGGGTGGAGGCTCTTTGAAACATTGTTGCACACTACATTCACATTCTGTTAGTTTGAAAATGAAGGAGCTTGACTTAATTTAGAATACTACAAGCTCTGGTTTATCCAAACTCTTTGAGTAGATCACAGACAGAGACTCTCTAATCTTATCAAGAATTTCTGAATGAAAAATATAATTGACACATAGGAGTACCACAATATGTAAGACAAATGGTAACAAGTATGAAAGGAGAAATTAACAATAACACAATAATAGTGGGAGACTTTAATACCCCACTCACATCTATGGATAGATCAACTAAACAGAAAATTAACAAGGAAATACAACCTTTAAATGATACATTAGACCAGTTAGACCTAATTGATATCTACAGGGCATTTCACCCCAAAACAATGAATTTCACCTTTTTCTCAAGTGCACACGGAACCTTCTCCAGGATAGATCACATCATGGGCCATAAATCTAGCCTTGGTAAATTTAAAAAAAAGAAAAAAAAAAAAAAACAAATCATTCCAAACATCTTTTCTGACCACAATGCAGTAAGATCAGATCTCAATTACAGGAGAAAAACTATTAAAAATTACAACATATGGAGGAGGAACAACACACTGCTGAATAGCCAACAAATCACAGAAGAAATAAAAATATGCATAGAAATGAATGAAAATGAAAACACAATAACCCAAAACCTGTGGGACACTGTAAAAGCAGTGCTAAGGGGAAAGTTCATAGAAATACAGGCATACCTCAAGAAACAAACAAAAATAAAGTCAAATAAATAACCTAACTCTACACCTAAAGCAACTAGAAAAGGAAGAAATGAACAACCCCAGGGTTAGTAGAAGGAAAGAAACGTTAAAAATTAGGGCAGAAATAAATGCAAAAGAAACAAAAGAGACCATAGCAAAAATCAACAAAGCCAAAAGCTGGTTCTTTGAAAGGATAAATAAAATTGATAACTATTAGCCAGATCCATCCAGAAACAAAGGGAGAAAAATCAAATCAATAAAATTAGAAATGAGAATGGAGAGATCACAACAGACAACACAGAAATACAAAGAATCATAAGAGACTACTATCAGCAATTATATGCCAATAAAATGAACAACTTGGAAGAAATGGACAAATTATCAGAAAAGTACAACTTTCCAAAACTGGAACAGGAAGAAATAGAAAATCTTAACAGACCCACCATAAGCATGGAAATTGAAACTGTAATCAGAAATCTTCCAGCAAACAAAAGCCCAGGTCCAGACGGCTTCACAGCAGAACTCTACCAAAAATTTAGAGAAGAGCTGACACCTATCCTTCAAGAAAATTGCAGAGGAAGGTAAACTTCCAAACTCTTTCTATGAGGCCACCATTACCCTAATACCAAAACCTGACAAAGATGTCACAAAAAAAGAAAACTACAGGCCAGTATCACTGATGAACTTAGATGTAAAAATGCTTAACAAAATTCTAGCAATCAGAATCCAACAACACATTAAAAAGATCATACACCATGGCCAAGTGGGCTTTATCTCAGGGATGAAAGGATTCTTCAGTATCTGCAAATCAATCAATGTAATACACCACATTAACAAATTTAAAAATAAAAGCCATATGATTATCTCAATAGATGCAGAGAAAGCCTTTGACAAAATTCAATATCCATTTATGACAAAAACTATCCAGAAACGAGGAATAGAAGGAACACACCTCAACATAATGAAAGCTATATATGACAAACCCACAGCAAACATTATCCTCAATGGTGAAAAATTGAAAGCATTTCCCCTAAAGTCAGGAACAAGACAAGGGAGCCCACTTTCAACATTACTATTCAACATAGTTTTGGACATTTTGGCCAGAGCAGTCAGAGCAGAAAAAGAAATAAAAGATATCCAAATAGGAAAAACAGAAGTAAAACTGTCACTGTGTGCAGATGACATGATCCTCTACATAGAAAACCCTAAAGACTCCACCAGAAAATTACTAGAGCTAATCCAAAATCACTGCAGATGGTGACTGCAGCCATGAAATTAAAAGATACTTAATCCTTGGGAGAAAAGTTATGACCAACCTAGATAGCATATTCAAAAGCAGAGACACTACTTTGCAAACAAAGGTCCATCTAGTCAAGGCTATGGTTTTTCCAGTGGTCATGTATGGATGTGAGAGTTGGACTGTGAAGAAAGCTGAGCACCGAAGAATTAATGCTTTTGAACTGTGATGTTGGAGAAGACTCTTGAGAGTCCCTTGGACTGCAAGGAGATCCAACCAGTCCATTCTAATGGAGATCAGCCCTGGGTGTTCTTTTGAAGGAATGACACTAAAGCTGAAACTCCAGTACTTTGGCCACCTTATGCAAAGAGTTGACTCATTGGAAAAGACTCTGATGCTGGGAGGGATTGGGGACAGGAGGAAAAGGCGACAACAGAGGATGATACGGCTGGATGGCACCACCGACTGAAAGGACATGAGTTTGAGTGAACTCCAGGAGTTGGTGATGGACATGAAGGCCTGGTGTGCTGCAGTCCATGGGGTCGCAAAGAGTCGGACATGACTGAGCAGCTGAACTGAACTGAAACTGAGGTAAGCAAGTCCTAAAAACCAATGAGTTTTACAGGGACATTTGAGGCAAAAAGGAAAAGACAGCCCAAACAAGGTATGTTAAGTATCCTATTTGGCCGATATCTTGATGGCATGTTGATTTGTCCTCTGATTGATAGACAGGAAAATCTAGGAAAGAGACAAGAGAGTCTGCTTAGAGAATAGTTAAATTCAGGGCAAGGTAAATCATGCCACAAACTCAGCATGGGGAAGGGGCACAACACAGGGAAAAAGAGAAGAGAAACTGTCTTCTGCCTAGAGCACCACTTGTTACTGTTTCAGATAGAATTAAGCTTTAAAAAGAGCTTCACCATCCCTCCATCCACCCCAAACAAACAAATACATACACCACATAACCTTTTATTCAGGGTGGAAACAGATTTCAGGCCCCTGGTAACACTGTAAACACTTTTTCTTTCCACTTAAGTATGTGCACTCGGAGCTGGCAGTGGTATCAGCTTACCTCCTCCACCACCTTGTGCACAGGACAAGGGGATGAAGAAAGAGTGGCCTGGCTCCAGTTTTAACCAACAGGATAACCTCGAAATACTGTGTGAAATGGGCATGTAGGATTATCAGTCATTTTCAATCTTAAAAAGATGTGAAACCCTTTATCTAAATGAAATCTCATGGAGAATCCCAATATCCAGAAGAGTTTGAAGTAAACAGGCTGGTTAAAGCTGGAAGGGGTGTATCTTTTGAGGCACCTCCTGGAGATGGGACTCCACAGCACACAGAATGGAAACCACTGAAGAGGTCCCTTAAAACAAAAATTAAATCCTACTTAACTTAAACTAAAACTAAGAAAAAAAGACAAAATAGTATAGAATAATGATTTTTAATGCCTAACTCTTGGTGGTAGGGATTGCGGGCAGTAGGTGGAAGGTGGGAATTACCACAAGGAGCCTTTCATTCATAAGCATGTAAATGTTTTGTATATATATATGCATGCCCATTTCTCCAAATGGATTTATATATTGTGATTAATGAAACTGAAATTCACTGATGGTGTCACTGAATTGTCATGCGGTAGTCTATAATTATTTTAATTAAAAAAGAAATCATCATATTGGGAACCACTGCTAAAAAGAAAGCAACAACATTCCACTTGAATTAAACAATATAAGTAAACTTCCTTTAAAAAATTTACAGTAGCCCTTTTTTAAAGATTCAACTACGTACAATGCCAAACTCTTTAGAATTTCTTGCCTATTAGCTGTAGCTATTAGAATGTTGCTTTGAGATGGATTCTGAAGCCATGTCCAGGCTACATAGAAAAGAAATGTCATATTAGATAAGCACTGGATAAACACTCTCTGCCATAACTGTGGACAGTGAGGAAGTGGGAGAAGGGATGTGTATTTGACATCTGGGGCTGTCAGATAACCATCTAGGACGTGATGGTAGTGGAGACCTGAGTTCTAACTCTGATTCTGTCATTACACTAAATTTATTAGTATGCAACTTACTCATTCCGGGTTTCAGTTTTGCCAGATCCTGACTTGTGATGCACGACACTCAGGGTCAACTCAGATAGTGAATGTTACACATCCTTCAAAGCCACTGGAGACAAATCTGTCACAGAAACGGTGAGCTAATCCAAACCTCTGCATTTCACATATCTGAAATTGAAGGAAACTGAAACCCAAGAGACTGTCAGCCAAAGTGACAGAGCAGACAGCAGGCTAAAGAAACTGCATTCCCTCACTAGGGAGTTTTCTATAACGTGAGCCATAATGTATGGTTTGAAATTTTGATTCAAGATTTGTATTAGTTCTCTTTGGGACAATTGATAATTTCAAGGTTTTCTATCTGAGATTATTTTTAAAACTCCTCACTTCAAAACAGTTCATGCCACCAACTAGATGATTATACTAAAAAAACAAAAATCACAGCATTATTGTTATAACATGGACCTACACTTTGTCACTTAGGTATTAAACACTAGGAATTAAAACTTTCTTCAACAGAGCAAGACAGTAAATATATTTGAAAATCTAAGTAAACACAAACCAAACAACAACTGTTTGCCAATCTCAGTAGAAAATTAATGACAGTATCTGTTAAAGTTTGACCCACTTAGGACTAGCCTCTTTAAAAAAATGAAACCTACATAGAAAGCTACAAAACGTGAGTCCATCAATTATACAGTCCACCCAAAAATTTTATAAGAGGAATTAACAGGGAATGGCTGAATCAGAAGATAACAGAGTAATCTTTTATATGTTAAATCATTTTTTTGTGAATTAGAAAAATATGTTTGAATAATTTTAGCCTAGGATTCTACCAGGCAAAGACTAAAAGACTATAAACTCTATTCTGTTTCATATTAAAGATTTTTCACAAGATTTTACCATTGCAAATCAATGAAATTATAGAAAATTAAGGCAAAACATCTCAAGGTCCATTTACATTAGAGGTGCCATTTGTCCACAGAATGTGGGAATGCATTATCTGATTCTTTACTTAGAAAGGCATTTGGTACTTTCGGAAATTCTGCTCCATCCGTCAATTTATAATGAATCAAGTGAAAGTGAACGTCGCTGTTGTATCTGACTCTTTACAACCCATAGACTATATATACACAGTCCATGGAATTCTTCATGCCAGGATACTGGAGTGGGTAGCATTTCCCTTCACCAGAGGATCTTCCCAACCCAGGGATCAGAACCCAGGTCTCCCGCATTGCAAGTGGATTCTTTACCAGCAGAGCCACAAAGGAAGTCCAAGAATACTGGAGTGGGTAGCTGAGCCCTTCTCCAAGGGATCTTCCCCACCCATGAATCAAACCGGGGTTTCCTATATAAAAGGCAGATTCTTTACCAACGGAGATATCAGGGAAGGCCTCGCCACTTGTGATCTGAATGGTGCCTGCTGCTGCTAAGTCGCTTCAGTCATGTCTGAATCTGTGCAGCCCCATAGATGGCAGACCACCAGGCTCCCCCGTCCCTGGGGTTCTCCA
>SJYX01014544.1:531853-568132 GCA_006410675.1 Oreotragus oreotragus
TGCTGGCATATTGAGTGCAGCACTTTCACAGCATCATCTTTCAGGACTTGAAATAGCTCAGCTGGAATTCTATCAGCTCCACCAGCTTTGTTTGTAGTAATGCCTCATAAGGCTCACTTGACTTTGCATTCTAGGTGAGTGATCACACCATTGTGGTTCTCTGGGTCATGAAGACCTTTTTTGTATAGTTCTGTGTATTCTTGCCCCCTCTTCTTAATCTCTTCTGCTTCTGTTAGGTCCTTATCATTTCTCTCCTTTATTGTGTCCATCTTTGCATGAAATGTTCCCTTGGTATCTCTAATTTTCTTGAAGATATCTCTAGTCTTTCTCATTCTATTCTTTTTCTCTGTTTCTTTATGCTGTTTACTTAAGAAGTCTTTCTTGTCTTACCTTGCTATTCTTTGGAACTGCATTCAGATGGATATATCTTTTGTTTTCTCCTTTGCCTTTCACTTCTTTTCTCAGATACTCATAAGACTTCCCAAGACAACCACTTTGCCTTGTTGCATTTCTTCTTTTTGTGTATGGTTTTGGTCAGAGCCTGCTGTACAGTGATATGAACCTCTGTCCATAGTTCTTTAGGCACTCTGTCTATCAGATCTAATCCCTTTAATCTATTTGTCTTCTCCACTGTATAATCATAAGAGATTTTATTTAGGTCATACCTTAATGGCCTAGTGGTTTCCCTTACTTTCTTCAATTTGATCCTGAATTTTGCAGTAAATAGTCAGCTCCAGTCTTCTTTAGCCACAGTCAGCTCCAAATCTTCTTATTGGTGACTATATAAGGCTCCTCTGTCTTTGGCTGCAAGCAGTATCAATCAGTCTGAATTCAATATCACCATCTGGTGATATCCATGTGTAGGGTCATCTCTTGCATTGTTGGAAGAATGTGTTTGCTATGACCAGTTCATTCTCTTGCAAAACTCTGTTAGCCTTTGCCCTACTTCATTTTGTATTCCAAAGCCAAACTTTCCTGTCATTCCAGATATCTCTTGACTTGTATTTTTGCATTACAGTTCCCTATGATGAAAGACTTTTTTTTTTTTTTTTTTGGTGTAAGTTCTAAAAGGTATTGTGGGTCTTCCTAGAACCATTCCACTTCAGCTTCTTTGGGATTAGTGATTGGGGAATAGACTCAGATTACTGTGATATTGAATGGTTTGCCTTGGAAATTAACCAAGATCATTCTGTCATTTATGAAATCGTACCCAAGTACTATGTTTTGGACTCTTGTTGACGGTGAAGGTTATTCCATTTCTTTCAAGAGATTCTTACCCACAGTAGTAGATATAATAGCCATCTGAATTAAATTTGCCCATTCCTGTCTATTTTAGTTCAGTGATTCCTAAAATGTCAGTGTTCACTCTTGCCATCTCCTGGTTGACCATGTTCAATTTATCTTAATTCATGGACGTAACATTTGGGGTTCCTATGCAATATTGTTCGTTATAGCAACAGACTTTATTTTCACCATCAGACACATCCAAACCAAGCATCGTTTTCATTTCACCCTATCTACTTCATTCTTTGTGGTGCTGTTTCTCTGTCCCTCCCCAGTAGCATATTGGACACCTGCTGACCCGGGATGCTCATCTTTCAGTGTCATATATTTTTGTTCAACAACTAGTTTCTGATTTTGGTGTTCTCATAGAAGATTAGCACATGTCCTTCTACTCCACCATCATGTTACAACTGTCCTTCAGCTTAGTCATTTGCACTGTCTATCAATGCAGTCAGTTTTCTTTACATCCAGTCTATGTTTCTTCATCTTGCCCACAAGGCTTTCTCAAAGATTTTGCCAGATTTTTTGCCTAATCCATACACACCAAGGTGACTGCATCTCCCTAAAACTAAAAGTGTCAGTATAACAATGTTAATACATTATGGTATAATAAAGTTAACTCATGCTGCCCCTATTGGACTAGACATATAGGAGATACATTTCCTGCAAAGTAATTGTAGGAATAAAAAGAAATCAAATAACAAGATAAATCTAGAGATGTATGGAAGCCAGTTTCAATTTATATTCCATGAAATACTAAGGAAGCTTTTGCTATGAATCTTCTTGAAACTGAAATGATCTCTTTATGATCTCTTTTGTTTCTATATTTCTACTTTTTAACCTACATTTATTTAGATACTTGAGCTTTTCAGAAAATAAAACATAGACTTGTTCATCTCTCTTTGAGATACGTTTTTCATACAGGGGTTAAAACCTGCTACTTAAAATTGCTTGGTGATGATGCCACCTAATTTTTTTTGAATGAGTGGTGAGAGGAAAGAAAGTATCTTCCATTTGTGGATTAACAGATATCTATATCCATATATATATATACCTGTCTGAAATCATCACTACCTTTCTATAATATTATTTCAATGGGAATATATTTCACAAAATTATAAAGAATATATTTATAAACTGCTTTGAAGTCTTAGTTAATATTTAAATGATTTATATAAGCTTTCTACTTCTAAACAAGATTTAATGCACTCACGTATAGTTTGAATATTGCCTATATAAATGTTAATTTATGAAGAATGATTATATTTTCACTCTAAATTCAGAGATCATAAATAAGATGCCACAGAAAATCAAATCCTTTGATACAATAAACCTAGTATTTAGATTGCCAAAAGCTACCAAGTGTCAGCTTATTCTGTACAATTGTTAGGTAAATATATCACTCTTCTTATTGTTGTCTCATTCAACCTTTGGTAAAAAAAAAAAAAAGCACAAAAAAAGAAATTTTACAAGTTGCCCTTCCAAAAATATTGTTTATATCACTATAACGGTGATGTTTATAATTATTTGTGAAAGTTTAACTCTTTGTAGCGTTGCATACTTCAGATATAATTTTTAGTAGGGTAGCCAAACATAACAAATAAATATTCTTATAAAAGAGGGAGAAATATGACAAAATAATAAAAAAATGAAAAGTTCATTATAATGATACTTTTTTGTACTTGTTCTCAAAATTTGCATTGGTGTGTCTATCACTTCCATTATCTTATCTCATTTTTTTCTTTAAAGAATACTTATGATTTATTTGACAGTATGCTATTCCTTATAATTATATAGATTCTCAAACTGAATGAAAAATTAAAGTATATTCATATTAAATAGTTTTTCATTAAAGGTTAGAATGCTTAGAAAATACTAAACACAAAGGTTAATATGGAAGGGTATTTATTTGCCTATCTGTATCTTTATTTTACACCTATAGAATTAACATTAAATTATAGAATAACTGTTTGCTGATTTTTTTCAACAAAGCCATACAATAAATAGGATCAGTTTTATTTTTTCAGAGCTGCAGCTGAAATCAAGGTAGAAAAGAATAAGTAAATCTATGTCATTATAGATTCATGCAAAACACAGTAAGAGATGAAGGATGTGAGCACTTCAGGATGTAAGGGTTATCTTACTACTTAGACACACAAATCAAGTTAAAAAGCAACTACTTAGAATTGAAAACAATTTCTTTTTTTTAATAATTTGCAATTGAAAGTAGAATTGTTTTAGAAGATAGTAATGCCAGTTCACCTATATTTACATATTAATCTGTGAGACTTTTCTTATAAATAGAAACAATAGTCTTTCACTGCATGAAAATATTATAACACTTAATACCAACATAATGATAGCAATCATTGGAAATAAGTTAAAACGGTAGAATTATCGACATTTAAGGAATCATTTATGGCTATTTAATGTTATCTTTGTTCTTGTAAATATAATGCTTTCAAATTATATCAGACTGTTTCATTCTGTTTTCAGGAAAATAAGAAATAGAGTTTAAGTGCCATGACAGATATAAATGGAAATGGAAAAAAATTAAATATGATAATAGTGTTGTTTCATTTTCAGATGTTTCAATCAATGATAAGAGATTACACTTACTTAAAATATTTCTATAATTTTAAAATTTGTTCAGTTTCTGTTTCCTCTTTAAAGAAATTTGTTATATATCTAGAAATCAGGCATTCAGCTATGTATCTATAAATCAAACTTTAAAAAATATTTCTATCCATCTGACATTGTGCACCAAAAACTATCTAAGCACATCTTAGAGTTAGCAGAGTATATGGAGAAACATGTGCAGACTAAAATAACAGGCGAGCTAAAGCTCTGATTGTCCTTACCCTGTCCTGAAGATCCCAGATGAGCTCCCAAGATGATGACTTATGGTGAGCCATGTCGGATTCATGGTCTCCGGGGAGGATTTGGCTTCAGGACCAGGGGCCGGGCTTGATTACTCGGGAGCTTTTGTGTAGCAGAAGAAAAGGGACAGGGAAAGCTTCTGACATGGACATCAGAGGAGGATGGAGAGTGCCCCTGTTTGTAGATTTTTAAAAGATGGTCATTCTGACTGGTGTAAGGCGGTGCCTCATGGCGGTTTTGTTTTGCATTTCTCTGGTGATTGGTGATGTTGATCATCTTTTTATGTGCCTCATGTTTATTTGTGTTTTCTTTGGAGAAATGTCTATTTAAGTCTTCCACCCACTTTTTATTGGGTTGTTTGTTCTTTTGATATGGAGCTGCAATGAGTTGTTTATATATATTTTGGAGATTAATCCCTTGTCAGTTGCTTTTTTGCAAATATTTTCTCCCATTCTGAGGGCTGTGTTTTCATCTTGTTTCCATAGGCTGTAGTTATGAGAAGGCCAGCCCCAGAGGGGGCCTTTCCTAGTTCCTGAGAGGGTAGGGTTGTAGAGTGGCTGCAATGGCGACTCCATCTTGTCACATTACTGATTACCTGCACGTTGCTTCTATGGCAGTCTTAATTTCCTCCACAAGAATTTCCAGTTGCAAATTTCCTCACTCCAGCTCCCTCAGGCTGTCTCCTTGCCTTCAGCAGCAGTCCTCTCCCCAGGTTCACCCTCCAGTTACCATGTTCAAGCGTCCCTTGGACTGTAAGGAGATCCAACCAGTCCATTCTGGAGGAGATCAGCCCTGGGATTTCTTTGGAAGGAATGATGCTAAAGCTGAAACTCCAGTACTTTGGCCACCTCATGCGAAGAGTTGACTCATTGGAAAAAACTCTGATGCTGGGAGGGATTGGGGGCAGGAGGAGAAGGGGACGACAGAGGATGACATGGCCGGATGGCATCACTGACTCGATGGACAAAAGTCTGAGTAAACTCCGGAAGTTGGTGATGACAGGGAGGCCTGGCATGCTGCGATTCATGGTGTCACAAAGAGTCAGACACGACTGAGTGACTGAACTGAAGTGAACTGAACTGAGCATCCAGCCTCCATGCCGACCTATGGACATGTGTCCCAGGCTGGGACATTCAGGGTTGTGGTGCAAACCATCTGTATAGGTTTCACTCTGTCCTGCCTGTTTCATTCTCCTCCTGTTTAATTCTCCTCTGACAGCCTCAGATGCCCTCCTTCTGTCCCAACTAATATCCTGTTGGTGAAGGGGTTTCCCTGGATTTGAGAACCTCTCTGCTTCTTCAGCTCCACCCGCTAAGAGTGCAGGTCCCCTCCTGTTTCNGATTTATTTGACAGTATGCTATTCCTTATAATTATATAGATTCTCAAACTGAATGAAAAATTAAAGTATATTCATATTAAATAGTTTTTCATTAAAGGTTAGAATGCTTAGAAAATACTAAACACAAAGGTTAATATGGAAGGGTATTTATTTGCCTATCTGTATCTTTATTTTACACCTATAGAATTAACATTAAATTATAGAATAACTGTTTGCTGATTTTTTTCAACAAAGCCATACAATAAATAGGATCAGTTTTATTTTTTCAGAGCTGCAGCTGAAATCAAGGTAGAAAAGAATAAGTAAATCTATGTCATTATAGATTCATGCAAAACACAGTAAGAGATGAAGGATGTGAGCACTTCAGGATGTAAGGGTTATCTTACTACTTAGACACACAAATCAAGTTAAAAAGCAACTACTTAGAATTGAAAACAATTTCTTTTTTTTAATAATTTGCAATTGAAAGTAGAATTGTTTTAGAAGATAGTAATGCCAGTTCACCTATATTTACATATTAATCTGTGAGACTTTTCTTATAAATAGAAACAATAGTCTTTCACTGCATGAAAATATTATAACACTTAATACCAACATAATGATAGCAATCATTGGAAATAAGTTAAAACGGTAGAATTATCGACATTTAAGGAATCATTTATGGCTATTTAATGTTATCTTTGTTCTTGTAAATATAATGCTTTCAAATTATATCAGACTGTTTCATTCTGTTTTCAGGAAAATAAGAAATAGAGTTTAAGTGCCATGACAGATATAAATGGAAATGGAAAAAAATTAAATATGATAATAGTGTTGTTTCATTTTCAGATGTTTCAATCAATGATAAGAGATTACACTTACTTAAAATATTTCTATAATTTTAAAATTTGTTCAGTTTCTGTTTCCTCTTTAAAGAAATTTGTTATATATCTAGAAATCAGGCATTCAGCTATGTATCTATAAATCAAACTTTAAAAAATATTTCTATCCATCTGACATTGTGCACCAAAAACTATCTAAGCACATCTTAGAGTTAGCAGAGTATATGGAGAAACATGTGCAGACTAAAATAACAGGCGAGCTAAAGCTCTGATTGTCCTTACCCTGTCCTGAAGATCCCAGATGAGCTCCCAAGATGATGACTTATGGTGAGCCATGTCGGATTCATGGTCTCCGGGGAGGATTTGGCTTCAGGACCAGGGGCCGGGCTTGATTACTCGGGAGCTTTTGTGTAGCAGAAGAAAAGGGACAGGGAAAGCTTCTGACATGGACATCAGAGGAGGATGGAGAGTGCCCCTGTTTGTAGATTTTTAAAAGATGGTCATTCTGACTGGTGTAAGGCGGTGCCTCATGGCGGTTTTGTTTTGCATTTCTCTGGTGATTGGTGATGTTGATCATCTTTTTATGTGCCTCATGTTTATTTGTGTTTTCTTTGGAGAAATGTCTATTTAAGTCTTCCACCCACTTTTTATTGGGTTGTTTGTTCTTTTGATATGGAGCTGCAATGAGTTGTTTATATATATTTTGGAGATTAATCCCTTGTCAGTTGCTTTTTTGCAAATATTTTCTCCCATTCTGAGGGCTGTGTTTTCATCTTGTTTCCATAGGCTGTAGTTATGAGAAGGCCAGCCCCAGAGGGGGCCTTTCCTAGTTCCTGAGAGGGTAGGGTTGTAGAGTGGCTGCAATGGCGACTCCATCTTGTCACATTACTGATTACCTGCACGTTGCTTCTATGGCAGTCTTAATTTCCTCCACAAGAATTTCCAGTTGCAAATTTCCTCACTCCAGCTCCCTCAGGCTGTCTCCTTGCCTTCAGCAGCAGTCCTCTCCCCAGGTTCACCCTCCAGTTACCATGTTCAAGCGTCCCTTGGACTGTAAGGAGATCCAACCAGTCCATTCTGGAGGAGATCAGCCCTGGGATTTCTTTGGAAGGAATGATGCTAAAGCTGAAACTCCAGTACTTTGGCCACCTCATGCGAAGAGTTGACTCATTGGAAAAAACTCTGATGCTGGGAGGGATTGGGGGCAGGAGGAGAAGGGGACGACAGAGGATGACATGGCCGGATGGCATCACTGACTCGATGGACAAAAGTCTGAGTAAACTCCGGAAGTTGGTGATGACAGGGAGGCCTGGCATGCTGCGATTCATGGTGTCACAAAGAGTCAGACACGACTGAGTGACTGAACTGAAGTGAACTGAACTGAGCATCCAGCCTCCATGCCGACCTATGGACATGTGTCCCAGGCTGGGACATTCAGGGTTGTGGTGCAAACCATCTGTATAGGTTTCACTCTGTCCTGCCTGTTTCATTCTCCTCCTGTTTAATTCTCCTCTGACAGCCTCAGATGCCCTCCTTCTGTCCCAACTAATATCCTGTTGGTGAAGGGGTTTCCCTGGATTTGAGAACCTCTCTGCTTCTTCAGCTCCACCCGCTAAGAGTGCAGGTCCCCTCCTGTTTCCTTTCCTCTTTTTTTCCCCTTCTTTCTTTCATCTTACCCAGTTGGTATCTGAGGTCTTCTGCTAGTGTTCAGCTGGTGATCTGTGTGAATCATTCCATCTGTAGATGTATTCTTGGTGCATTTGTGGAGAGAGATTAATTTCATGTTCTTCTAATCCTCCACCATTCCTTGCTTTCTCCTAGGAATTTGTATTGTTTGCAAACATCTTGGGTGATTCTTATGCAAGTAATGCTTAGACAATAGTATAATGAACACTAGCTTAAGCTATTGATAACATTAGGATTGGTCTGTGGAAAATTTTCCATTGGTAGCATTCTTTCTATAGCTACTGAACTTCTGTTTCTCACCAATGTGCTTTACTATACTGGGGCAATACAAAATTATGGATGAGTGCTGATACTGAAATCAAGAAATATATATATATATATTTCTATCCAAACAAAATTCTTTTTGCAATAAATGCCTTTTCTCATGTCTTTTGTCAATTGATAATAATTTTATTTGTAATATAATGGTTTATGAAACAAGCATAGCTTATGCAAAATATAATGTAGATTTTGAAGAACAGTTATAAAAATGGAAATTGTATGCTATCTTGATATAAGTGAGAGGTCACATGGAAGTGAGTCATATTCCACTCTTAGCCAAATGTACCATTAGACCAATATAAAAATAATTTAGACAAGAAAAGACACATTATTCTAAGCTCCTCTATTGTTTAAATGGTTGTAAAAAATGTCTGGCACACATAAACAGGTGACCAAACTGCAATGACTCAACATTTCTCATGAAAATTTCTCTCCTATTTCCAGGACTGCATCCTTAAAGCAGAGGCAATCAGCTTGGTATTTAAATAAATTTTTAAATGGTATTTTGAATTATTATTGGAAACATAGGATTATAGCCAAGTTACCCTGAGTGGCTATCCATGAAACTATGTCTACCTTACCTCCTACAAAAAAAATGAGATTAAGAAAGTTAAAAAAGTTACAAACAATGATTAACTTGAATATTATGTAGACAGTTGTATAAAATGTTAAGACTTCTATATATATATGCATGCATGCATGTTAAGTCACTTCAGTCATATCCAGTTCTTTGGGACCATATGGACTCTAGGACACCAGGATCCTTTGTCTATGGGGTTCTCCAGGCAAAAGAAATGGGAGAGGGTTGCCATGCCCTCCTGCAGGGGATCTTCCAGACCCAGAGATGGAACCCACATCTTTAAGTCTCCTTCACTGGCAGGAGATATATAAATATTCTAAGAGCAATTTGAAAGAAAAGAAGATAGAATACATAGGAGGTATCGTAGTAGTTGTTCTGAGTCACTGATCAAAAGAATGTTAACATCAGGAGTGAAGAAAGGAATAGCACTGTATAATACTCCAAATATAAACACTGAATGCCTTTACATGAAGCATAAACATTTTTTCCTAATCAGAGAGATTTGTTGTGTTGTTTCATTTTGGTTTTTATTTTATTTATATTTTTAGTAAAATTTAATGGCTTGAGAAGCTCAACCACTCCTGAATGTAATGCCCTAGGAAACAGACTCCAAAAATACACTGACCTTGTCATAACCTAAAATGTTCAGTTGAAAACTGTTCAGTTAAAACAGAATTGTACTTCCTATGTCACAGAGATACCACTAGTAATTTAAGGTAACTGTCACTTTAAAAGTAGCCATCAACTCTGTCTAAATATACATTATTTTTATATAAAAAACCTGGTATCTTCTTTCAACGTGTATTTCAAAGGAAACTAATACAGTGAATAAGCCTTTAAAGCAAATACATTTCTCTGTTATGCTACTGTGAAAGAAAATTGTAGTCATTAGTCAAAAAAGTGAATAAGATTGGTTATATGCTATACAGTGACCTTGATATTGATTTTTTAAAAATTCTTGTAACCTGCATGATACCAAAACAACTACTGTTCACAACCTCATCTGTATAAAGAAACTGTTTTCCATTTGAAAAACATTCTACATTTCTGAGTTAAAAAAAGAGTGTATTGGCTAAGTACATTTCAGTGCTTGGGCTTATAATGGAGCTGAGACATGATATTATTATAATACAACTACATATAATTTGAGGAAAATTAATTCTTTCAAATTTATCTTAAGCTCCATGGAGTTTTTAATAAGTAGGTATGCATATGAAATTGTATTAGCAGCTTTAAATATTAACAGTTATAATAGGGACTAATGAAAGAAACATTGTCTTATGTTTATTGACTTAGTCACAAATTTTGACTAATAAGTTGTTAATGTTCACTTATTTCCCACACCTCTAATGAAATACAGTAGAAACCCATCTAGATATTCCATCAAAATACTAGATTTTTTTTTTTTTTAAGATATTGCTTATGAGCCTCAGGCAATCTCCAGGTCTTTTTTGGTTCCTGAGGTTTCAACTGAGAAAAGTGCCAATTAGTTCCAATTTTGATGATGATATTCATGACGTGGTCTCTAATATAAAATAATTTTTGTGGGAAATTTGATGACATGTTTCCTCAGGATACAGACAAAGACCAATATACTCAGCATTCTATAGCACTGTCTAAATGTGACATAGTCTGTCAATGCCAGCATATTTAAATAGAAAATGAAAAAAAAAATCTTTTTACGAAGGTCTCTGTAATTTCAAACATACAGCTCAGATCCTTGGAAACACCTTGATGTCTGGCATTTAGGGTTTATATTTGTAATTTTTGATGATAACAATTATTTGCTATATTGACTGTGCCAAGGAAGTAAGAACCATATTATATTTCAATCTCCTCAGATAAAATCATATCTGGTATACTGTGTTCAGTCATTGGAACCATATTTTGAGGGAGATACTGATAAACTGAGGCATCCATAGCGCAATGACCAGAATGACAAGAGAACTTCATAGAAAGAGAAGAATGAACAGTGTTAATCAGAAGTTCAAATTTATGAAGAAAATGATTGGTTAGGAAAAAAAATGTTTTTCATATTGAATTCATTGTCCTGTAGATGACACTCTAACCTGAGTCTATACAGTACAGGAAATAACTAAGAGCAGTGGGTAAAACTGCTAAGAAATTCAATGTGAGATAGAATTCCCTGAAAATCATGGCTGTCTGAAATTAAAATGTGCTGTTCTTGTTAAATATCTTCAAAGAGCAGATGACACAAGTTACCTTGGAAACTATAGAGTTCCTGCCTGGAATAAAGAATTGGATGTGGAAATCTCTATAGACTTAAATGATTTTGATGTTCTGTGAATTTTATAACTGAACTATTTCCTTGTGATAAACTTTCCCAAATCTTTCAGTGTTCCAAATGTTCAAGACAGAAATCTATTAAGTTGAAGCCTATGAAATTGCAAGCCTTATAGGTTCAAAGTGGTTAAATAGTAGCAGTTTCAGGCAGTTTCATTTACACCCATGGTTTCCTGAAACTATGCTCTAAAACAGAATTGAGTACCCCCTCAAATATGCTATTAATCTCCTGTTTTGCTCATTTAGCAAAATTGAAGCCAAATTCAAGAGGTGCCATGTGTTTCACTAGTAGTTGGATTGGACACAAAGATGAAAAAAAAAAAAAAGCTAATTGCTAATATATCAGATTACTTTTACTTAAATTTCTGATAGTTGTTGGTCAGATAGAGAAGCAAACAATAACTAAACCAAAAAAAAACCCCCCACACACAGATTACCTGTAGTTATGAAAATTCTTTAAACATTGAAGAGTAACACTGATGCTCCAATACTTTGAGCAGTTCAGCAAAAAGCTGAATCATTGGAAAAGACTCTCATGTTAGGAAAGATTGAGGGCAAAAGGAGAAGGGAGTGGAAGAGTATGAGATCCTTAGACAGCATCACCAACTCAATGGACATGAATTTGAACAAACTCCAGGAGATAGAAAATGACAGGTAAACCTGGTGTTCATGGGATCGCAGAATCAGACATGACAGTGACTGAGCAACAACATAGAAAATGTACTATATCTTTAAGGATACTGGTTCTTATGTAATAGTAAGCAGGGCACTAATTTATAAGGATAAATGAATTTATAAGTGTATTATGATAGAAGTAATTACATATAAGGAAAGTAAAACTGAATAAATGAGAAATGAGAGGAAAAAATAACGGTGACTCACTTTAAACACGAGTCAGGACATCTGCACTCAATCCCAACTGTCACTAATCATTTTGGTGATTCAGAGTAGGGCATGAAATCTCCCGTGGCCTGAATTAGTTCATTTATAACATGAATGGTTTGGCTCTAGGTCAATCTACACATCTGAAACCTAAAATTTTGTTACTATTTGAAAATATTCGAGAATCAAAACTATAGAATCTTAGTAAATGCAATCTAAGTTGAAGAAAATTTAACAAGAAGTCAATTTGTTAAATTAATGGTAAAATGACTAAATTAATGGTTTAAAAAGAGTATTTAAAGGCCATATTTTTATTGACGGACTTAGTCCATGAGAGAAAAAATATACACATAATTGTGTGTGTATTTCTTTTGTATTTTAGTTAAATTCATTGCATAGACTTGGCTGAAATATCAGTTTAGGGCCTTGTTCGGTTTTTTACTGTAGTGACCTCGAGAATACTCCTTTCAGGTTTCTACAGGAGTTAATTGACCTATCACTCCAGGTTCAGCGCTCTGAAATCCATCACAGTAGTTGGTGTTGAAGCAGTATTTCCAATTGGGTGCTCCCAACCCATTATTGAACAGTATGGCAGGGATAGGACATGTCCATTCTGGAAAGGCATATGAATCCTCTAGGTGATTCTCTTGAAGAATACCAGATAGCTTTGCCAAAGTTTCCTTGAAATTTCATTGCATTCATTGTTTCCGTTCAGTTTTTCTTCCTTCCTCCTCCCGCTTCATTCAGATTAGGCCTGTCTCACAACTGGACAGTCCCAGGTTCTAGTGGCCCTCACATCTTTAACCAATAGCAATAGAGGTGTTTTCTCTCATAAATCTCTTGCACACGTAGTCATTTCTCGGCATCTGCTTCCTGGAAGATCTGGACTGATAGGTTATTCAGATCTTTTCCATTTCATTCTGTTTGTTGTTTTCTAGTTGCTAAGTGGTTTCCAACTCTTTTTGCTACTTCATGGACTGTAACCTGCCAGAATCCATCTACAATGCAGGATATGTGGGTTCATTCAGTTTACTCATCTATAAATTGGAGATAATAATACCTAATTTATTTGGTTAGTATGAAAACTATATGATCTCATCAATGAAAATATGGCATTTTGCTTATACAATGCTGCTGCTGCTAAGTCACTTCAGTCATGTCCGACTCTGTGTGACCCCATACACGGCAGCCCACCAGGCTCCCCTGTCTCTGGGATTCTCTAGGCAAGAACACTGGAGTGGGTTGCCATTTCCTTCTCCAATGCATGAAAGTGAAAAGTGAAAGTGAACTCAGTCATGTCCGACTCTCAGCGATCCCATGGACTGCAGCCTTCCAGGCTCCTCCGTCCATGGGATTTTCGAGGCAAGAGTACTGGAGTGGGTTGCTACTGCCTTCTCCTAATGTCTGTTATTACTCTCTAGCCAAATCAGACAGTTAAGTTATTTGGTCTCACCACTCTTATTCACATTGTGCCCTCAAATTAAATTATCCTCTCTATCTACAAATAGCTAACTCCTACATCATTTATTAGAACAATTGTCAAGGCCACCTCTTTCATAAGATTTTTAAATGTATTTTTTTCTTCTTCAAAACTGCTTGTACACTTAAAATATTTTTTCTTGAATGATCACCCTTTATTTTTCAACTGCCTCATCCTGTATGGAAAATATAATTGGGACTGGGTTTCTCTCTCACCCATATTTGCCTTTCTAAGGATCTGGAACCTAAGGAATCAATAAATGTTAGTTAAATGTTCTAAGTTCGTTTGCTGGTAGTCAGAGGTCATATCAAGCAGAAATTCACAATAGAAAAGTTTTTTTTTTCTGTCAAGTACAGTGAGAAACCATTTATAGATCTAAGTATGCATTGACAGAACAGGAAGTGTGTTTTATATTGATTGCCATGGATACTCTGTGAAGATATTGGGGCTGAGATTTAAGGTCTGTTCTGAAACAGAATCCTATATTTGTTGTACCAAAGATTTACAGTGTGCTTTACCTATTACCAGTGTAACTTACTAATCATACCTTTTATCTCTTTGAAAGCAGTCTCTCCATTATTTTTCAGCATTAATAATGAGCCCCTAAGGTAAAGCTATTAAACTGATGAGAAGTACTTTAGGGTCTCAGAAAATAATGACCTTTCCCATATTTAACACACATCTGTAACTGGGATGCTGGGAAATCAATTCAGACAGGGAGTAGCAGAGATTAGGTGATAGAAATATAATGGGAGATCCTCCTCCCCACACCCTGGCCTGGCCTGATAAATGTCATACGGAAAAAAAAAATAATAATAACTTACATAATTTATTCCCTTTTCCAAAAACCTACAGGATTTGTCTATTGCTTTCTGAACAAGAAAGAAATCTCAGGCACAGGTATATGGTGGTAGGCTTCAGAGATTCTGGTATTTGTTTTAAATACTGTAACAACATTATTTGAATGGTTGTGGATTCTTAGACTATCAAACATGAAGGAATAAGAGTATAAGATATATTCCAAAACTAAGCCTAAATGACACTGTCTCAGATTATCTATGGTTCTTATTCCCTCCATTAGTGCAAGTAATCGAGTGTTTGAATTTGAAAGTGTAAGTTTATCTCATTGTTCCATTATAGGTAATAAAAGTGACCTATGTGAGGATATTAGATTAGTGATTTTACTTAGTATTCACCTTATGCTTAGAGGGTGTGAAATTGTTAACTCATTCAAATTAAGTCATTATCCAGCTATGTAACAAATAGACTTGTGCTTATAAAGCTTAACTAAGCAGGTGCAGAGGGAAAGGAACAGCTCCATCAAATGCTTCAGAAGACCCTTTCTACTGCTGTTCTTTATTTTTACGTCTCATTAAGAGCAGTATTAAGTATCACATACTGCTCATATAGGGAAAATTGGAAGATATTAAGCATCCCAAATAACCCTCAAAAATATTCTAAGTACAAGGACGAGTTGGTGTTTTTTGTTTGTTTGCTTTACAATCTTAGCCTCATGTCATCTTCTGGTTGTTAATAGGTAGACAAATGAGGAATTTTGGTATATTAATTTGCTAGAGGTGCTATAACAAAATACCATAAACTCAGTTGCTTAAACAGAAGAAATTAATTTTCACACACTTCCGGCAGGGTTGATTTCTTCTGAGACTTCTCATCATACATTGCAGGTGCCCACTTTCTCAGTGTCCTCAGGTCTGTTTGTTTTCTCCATCCTAATCACTTTTTGTTATAAGTACGCCAGTTATATTTGATTAAGGCCCACCTATATTTTTACCTTAGTTACCTCTTTAAAAACTGTATCTACAAATCCAGTCACCTCTTGAATTACTAAGGGCTAGGATTTAAACCAGTGAATTTGGGAGATAACAATCCAGTAGGCATGTATGGATGTAAGAGTTGGATCATAAAGAAGGCTGAGCACAAAACAGTTGATCCTTTTGAACTGTGGTGTTGGAGAAGACACTTGAGAGTCCCTTGGACTGCAAGGAGATCAAACCAGTCAATCCTAAAGGAGATCAACCCTGAATATTCATTAGAAGGAGTGATGCTGAAGTTGACGTTCCAATACTTGACCACTTGATGCAAAGAGCTGACTCATTAGGAAAGACCCTGCTGCTGAGAAAGACTGAAGACAGGAGGGCAAGATGGTTGCATGGCATCACCAACTCAGTGTACATGAGTTTGAGCAAATTCTGGGAGATGTGAAGGACAGGAAAACCTGGCATGCTGAAGTCTATGGGGTTGCAAAAAGTCGGACAGTACTGAGCGACCGAACAACAATCTGATTCATAAAATCTAGGGACTTTTTTTTCTATCTATGAAATGCATATTTTTCTTTGAGAGATATCCTTAATCCATGTGAGGGAGAGGCTATATAGTGAAATCACTTATGGTAATTTTGTATCCCAACTTTGGATTTCCATATCTACTTGCTTTTCTAATTTCTAGCAAGTTGTGCAAGCTGTATTTAAACATGGAATAATCAAAATAGACCAAGTAGGAAAAGAAGAAAATGGTGAGTATAAGAAAAGAAAGGAAAATGAGTTCAGGGATGGTCAAACACAGATCAGGACCTCTAAGATATTACAGTCAGTATCTCTGTGGGTTTTATCTAGGGGATCTTCCCAACACAGGGATAGAACCCACGTTTCCTGCATTGCAGGTGGATTCTTTACCACTGAGTGACCAGGGACATCTGCTATATTATTTTAGGAAATTACAAAGTAAAACAACATGAGCCGCCATTACACACTCTTAAGAAAACTGAAACCAAAACACTGACCTTGCCAGATACTAGCCAAAATGTGAAATAGCAAAAGCTCTCATTAATTGCTGGTAGGAATGCCAATATTATAGCTACTTTGGAAGCCAAGTTGGCCTTTTCTTACAAAGCTAAGCAGAGATTTACCAAATAACACAGTGATTGCACCTATTTATTTACCCAAATTATTTGGTAGTTTATGGTATACTAAAACTTATGTACCAGTGTTTATTCATAATTGCTGAATATTGTAAGCAAACAAGTTGTCTTTCAATAGTTAATGTATAAGCTGTGATACATCCATATAAAGACATATAATTCTACACTGAGAAGATGTGAGCTATCAAGCCACAAAAGATGTGGACAAAACCTTAAGTACGTCTTACTAAGTAAAAGAAGCTAGTCTGAAAAGGCTATTGTTGTCATTCAGTCACTCAGTCGTGTCCAACTCTTTGCGACCCTATGGACTGCAGTAGGCCAGGATGTCCTGTCCTTCACTGTTTCCCAAGGTCTGCTCAAACTCACGTCCATCAAGTCAGTGATGCCATCCAAACATCTCATCCTCTGTTGTCCCATTCTCGTCCTGCCTTCAGTCTTTCCCAGCACCAGTCTTCTCCAATGACCTGACACTTAACATCAAGTGACAAAAATATTGGAGCTTCAGCTTCAGCATCAGTCCTTCTAATGGCTATTCAGGGTTGATTTCATTCAGGATTGACTGGTTTGATCTCTTTGCTATCCGAGAGACTCTCAAGAGTCTTCTCCAGATCACAACTTGAAAGCATTAATTCTTAGATGCTCAGTCTTTTTTATCTTCCAACTCTCACATCAGTACATGACTACTGGAAAAATGATAGCTTTAACTAGACAGACCTTTGTCACAATGTGATATCTCTGTCTTTTAATACACTGGGTTTCTCATAATTTTTTCTTCCTAGGAGCAAGTGTCTCTTAAGTTCATGGTTGCTGTCACCATCCATATTTGTCTGGGAGCCTGAGAAAACAGTCTGTCACTGTTTCCCTTGTTTCCCCATCCATTTGCCATGAAGTGATGGGACTGGATGCCAGGATCTTGTTTTTTGAATGTTGAGTTTTAAGACAGCTTTTTCATTCCTCTTTCACCCACATCAAGAGACTCTTTAGTTCTTTGATTTCTTCCACTAGAGTATTATTATCTGCATATCTGAGGTTGTTGATGTTTCTCCTGGCAATCTTGATTCTAGCTTGTAAATCAAAGTCATCAGTTCTTTGGCCCTCAGCTTTTTGTATTGTCCAGTTCTCACATCTGTACATGACTACTGTAAAAGCCATAGCTTTGACTGTAAGGATCTTTGTTGGCAAAATAAAGTCTCTGCTTTTTAACACAACGTCTAGGTTTGTCCTATCTTTTCTTTGAAGGAGCATGTCTTTTAATTTCATGGCTGTAGTCACCATTTGCAGTGATTCTGGAGTCCAAGAAGATAAAGTCTGTCATTGTTTCCATTGTTTTACCATCTATTTGCCAAGAAGTGATGAGACCAGATGCAATGATCTTCCTTTTTTTAATGTTGAGTTTTAAGTCAGCTTTGTCACTCTCTTCTTTCACCTTCATCAAAAAGCTCTTTAATTCCTCTTCATTTTCTTCCCTTAAGGTGGTATAATCTGCCTACCTGAGCTTATTAATATTTCTCCCAGCAATCTTGATTTCTGCTTTTGCTTCATCCAGCTTAGCATTTTGAATGCTGTATTCTCCATATCAGTTAAATAAGCAAGGTGACAATATACAGGTTATATTGTGAAAGTTCATATAGTGAAAAGGCTATACACTGTCTATATCCAACTATATGGTATTCTGAAAGAGGCAAAACTATAGAGACAGTAAAAAGACCAGTGGTTGCTATGGGTTTAGAGAGAGGGAAGAATGGCAGAATATATGGAATATGGGAAATGCATAGGTCATTGAAACTATTCTGTATAATACCATAATGGTGGTTATGACATTACATATTTATCAAAATCCATCAATCCTTTACAATACAAGGGGTGAACCATATTGTCAACTATATAATAGGTGAAATATTTTGTTAGCTCTGTAACTAAAAATATAAACTATCACTTCATGTTTGTAAAAAAAAATGCATACATTTCTGTGCTGTGAACATGAAAGTTGCAAACTGCTCTACAGAATGTAATCTGCCCAATGAGTTGCAGACATCTTAAAGTGCCTAAAAACACAGTACATGTAGTAAATACTGACCAGTGATGGTGATTTATATTATCTAGAACTGTCCTCAGGAACAATAATTTCAGGTTTTTTTTTTTTTTGCCATTGCAAACATGTTCAATTGAAAAGAATAAACTGTTAACTCCATGGATGGAAAGTGAGCTGTTCCTGCTAACTGAATAGAATATAATGATGGAATAAAATTATTCAGTGGAATGATTGAAAAACTAGTCTGAACTAATGAGCTCTATCTGTGTGGTAGCCACTGGATATGGCAATCACGTTGCCATTTTCTCTCTTAAAAATTGATTCTCTGGTTTCAGTTATTATTAGTGGCTTCTATCAATCTGTCTCCATCTCTTTCTCTCATTCTCCTTATTGTACAGTCTACAAAAAAGTGAGATGGAGGCCAAATCTCTGAGCTGAAAAAATAGTCACATCCCATTTGGAAATCAAATATAGAATATTTCATGTGAGTGGCTCTTTGATATTTCCACTATAATAAGACTGAACATTTTCTGACCACAGTCATTTGTTATATTGCTTTTTGATCAACATTTCTTGCCATCATGGAAGTTTGAGTGACATTTGACCTCCTGGGACCTCTATGCCTTGGAGTCTGTGTTCAAGTGATAAAACATTTGTAGTGCAACCCTAAATCCTATTTAGTGATTAATTTTAATGGGATGGAATAAAAGGAAACCACCCAAATGATGTCTTTCAGAAGCTGATCATACGTCTCCACACTGTAATTTGGTGTGAGACTGATCAATTTCTAGAATAAGAAACTGCAAAACACAAAATTGATATGCTATTAAAAGCAATATATTTCATTCAATTTGCTCTTATTTTAGTAATTGGCATAATATTTATAGGCACTGATTTGTTAACACATTTTATTATAATCTCATTAATGTCTTCAAAATTGTATTAAAAATTTCATTGTAATTTCATTACAAATATATGTTATTTTTGCATACCATCCCACCATGGTAAAATTCTTTAATTTCTTGGTATAATTCTACAAACATTTTCCTTTCCCTCCTCTTTTGTTTTCTTTGCCCCTGTAACAATATCTCATTATTTTTTTGGTGGGTAATTAGTGATGTAAGAGGGTGTAGTGGACTTTTAAAAGTCGATCCTGTAGGCAATCATGCTGATAGCTCTTTTTTGCTCTGGGTAGATTTTGCTTGATTGTCCTAATAGATTCTTCTGGGTAAATTGACCTGCATCTGCTGTTATCTGCTCTCCATCCACATCAGGTTGCACAGCTACCCTGCTGTCACCCAGTTGACACCGGGCTGGCATTGGGAGGTCTCTTATGCTGCCTCACAATATTTTTCAGGATAGATGATTTATTCCCTGGCATAGTGGGAGAGCAAAAGTACAACTCAGAATTGACCTAGGTAATAATTTATCTATAGTAGCACTCACTCCTTTTGAACTCCCTACTGCTATTCCCTACAAAGGATTAAACACCATCTCAGGTGTTCTTACATATATTAATTATTGAAATTATTATTCTTTCTCACTTCTGTAACATTTTTACAAGTGAGAGAGATTAAGATGTCCTTTCTAGGCATAACCAATTATACAAGGTGAACAGAATAATTGAATAAAACTATCTTTTTTGTTGGACATTTTTTGTTTCGTAATTATATTAAAATGTTTCACTCACATAGTTTTCTAAAGCTTACTTTTAAAGGATATTTATAATGATTAAGTTAATTGCAAAATATGAAAATAGTTGTTGTGTTTACCACTTAAGTGTGCTCTTTCTCTACATACATATTGATGTATTTCTAGAGATTGACAGATTTCAAACTATTGATGGATTCTGTGTGAGAAAAGTCACTGATGAGGTTGATGTAAGTGTAATTGAGAATCTCAGCTGATAGAGAACTTCCCAGGAAGGGCTATAGAAACAAGCAATAGATAATCTCTTCTCTTAGGAGATGAACTTTTTACAAGCATAAACAATTAAAACTGTTAACTAGACTCTAAGCAACTCCAGATATTTATATAAAATCTAACATTTTAAGTTGACCCTTAAGCACTATTTTTGAGTGCATAGCTAATATTTATAAAACAAGTTTTAATTAGGGCCACTATAGCCA
This sequence comes from Oreotragus oreotragus, assembly GCA_006410675.1. Taxonomy (NCBI): domain Eukaryota; kingdom Metazoa; phylum Chordata; class Mammalia; order Artiodactyla; family Bovidae; genus Oreotragus; species Oreotragus oreotragus. Next base: position 552,530 of record SJYX01014544.1, read on the forward strand.
TTTTGAGGCTTAGCACTGTTAGTTTCCCAAAGGACACACAAATACCAAAGGTCAGAGAGTAGAATTCAAACTCAGGCCAACCAAATTCCAGAGCATCACAGCTCTTAACCACTAGATCAGACAGAATAAAGAGAATGCAGAAGGGTGAAATCAACTCCTACTGATAATTATGAATATCTATTAGGTTTAAATATACCTGCATGTATTAGAAACATACTTAAATAACACACCATTTCAGTGATTTGTGGTTTGAAAGTAACCTCTAAGAAATAGTAATTTACTTATGAATACATTTCCATTTTACAAATAAGGGAATCAAAATGTTTATCTGTGTTCCCTTACAGCTGACAACTTTTCATTCTATACATATAATGGAAAAATTGAACAGATTTAAAAAGCATCTCACAACCTAACAACTAAAAAGTTTTTCTGGTTGTTTAAATTAATTTCAACATAATAACCATGTATATAATAGTACAGGGGAAGGCAATGGCACCCCACCCCAGTACTCTTGCCTGGAAAATCCCATGGATGGAGGAGCCTGGTGGGCTGCAGTCCATAGGGTCGCTAACAGTCGGACAGACTGAGCGACTTCACTTTCACTTTTCTCTTTCATGCATTGGAGAAGGAAATGGCAACCCACTCCAGTATTCTTGCCTGGAGAATCCCAGAGATGGGGGAGCCTGGTGGGCTGCCGTCTATGGGGTCACACAGAGTCGGACACGACTGAAGTGACTTAGCAGCATAATAGTACAAGTTCAGGATAATTGCTTACCACCTTAATTCTTTGTCTTTCTCTCTCTTTTACTTTTTTTTTTTTTCATTTTTTAAAACATTGTGCTTCTTAAAACTAAAGTGGAAATGGCAGCTTTCTGGCAGTCCAGTGGTTAGAAATCTGTTCTTTAAATTTTGAGGACCTGGCTTCAATCCCTGGTCTAAGATTCCAAAGCTGGTTGGTGTGGCCAAAAAACAAAACAAACAAACAAAATTAAATAGATGCATTTGAGTAAAGTTCCGGGAGTTGGTGATGGACAAGGAAGCCTTGCGTGCTGCAGTCTATGGGATCAGAGTCAGACATGACTGAGTGACTGAACCGAAAATATCAAGACATCACATTTTATGTTTTCATGTACTGTGCCTTTTATAAACATGAGGTAAAGATGTATTTTATGGTGGAGTGTTTTGGGAGCTTTTGAAAATTCTGGTCTTTAATAATCAGTATAGTTATTTGAGAAGTGATTAATGTTACACAATTAGTTACTATTCTTTGGATCTTTTCTTTTTTTGGAAAATGCTTTGGGTTCTAATATTAGTCCCAGTGTTTAATACCACTGTTGTTTATTTTCTTAATTTGGAAATAGAAATGATAACATCTCTTGCTATTGTCAGAATTAACTGCAATGGAGTTTATGAAAATCTTCTAGTATGGCATATCATAAGTTCAAGAAATGTAGCTATTTTTCTAAAAAATACAATAGATTTCTATTAGTGCTAAAATAAAATATTGTGTTAATATTTAAATGAGAGAAAAGAAACCTCTAACTCTGTAGAATTTACCTTAAAAACATACCAGTTTGTCAAAAACCCCTACTTTCTAGGAGGGTGTAGAACTCTCATTTTAATGCATTAAACTAATAATTTCTGTAGTTATTTTTCACTTGTTATGTCAAATTTTGTATTTTTCAGCTCAAACCATTGTCATCATTTTAACACTGATTTATGGTATGAACAAATAAATGGTATAGGAAGTATTCTGGAAAGAAAATAGTGTGGTCTCAGACCAGTGAAGGATTTAAACTTGTGGTGGTTCAGCTTCCAGAGGCTAGAGAAGTGAAGTTCGAACTTCCCTTGAGATCACCTGTCTTTCCTTGAGTGTAGGGAAGGGCCCAAAGGGAAAAGTCAGCTAGCCCACTCAACAGTTTAAATGACAGTGAACAAATGCTCGACTAGAACATTTGCTTTAATGAAGTAATTTAATAAAATATTGTCTAAGGTAATGCATTTGAAACATTAAAATACTTTGTTCAGGTGACAGAGTTGATTATTTCCTGCCAAAGCTAATTTTTTTCAGGGAAGCTGACATAGAAAAGAAAGACCTTCCTAAAATCTTAACACTACAAAATCCTCAAATGTAATTGACTTTGCAAAATTGTCCTATAAATAGCTATATATATATATATGTATATCGCAAATTATAAAGCAATAAGGAATGTCCTTTATATCATAATGGATGCTCTGTGAGTGTAACAAAACATTAAGCATTTTTAATACTAATTGTTATCTTTCCTTTCTTCCCTGTCTCTCTTATAGGTGAGTAACTGAAGGTTAAAATCAGAATTCCTGGATATGAAATATTATATGCTTTTTTATTGGTGTCCTGTGGGTAAGTAAAGAAACAAACTTGACTTAAGCACTGGATTGGATGCTGAACCATGCAAAGATATAAATTAATGAGTTGTGGCACTTTATTACTGGAAGTCATGACCAAATATTTAAAAACTATTTAAGCTAGACCCATGACTACTGAGGGGGTGAATATTTTTTACTTTCTAAGTTTTAAAACTGCGTCGTTCCAAACTAACACATAAGTAAATTAGGGTGCTTTATATTTGAATACCCATGACTTGTTCTGACATATCTTGCGTCAGTGGATGTTACCTCAGATGGAAAATTTGTCAGAAAACCATAAAGGGAGATATGATTTTGACTGTTTCACCAATTAACACTGATAGGTCTATATAAAAATTGTGGAAAACAAAATTATATTGTCCATAAATAAAGACTGCTTTACTAAGAAGCCTTTAGAATTTAGATTTTTAACCCAGGAAATATGATGGATTTTATTTTTAAACCAATGTAATATTAAATATAAATCAAGTGAAAAATGTTTAAGAACAAAGATTTTAAGAGAAAATGAATAAATCATTCTATTCTTAAAATTTTATGAGAAAAAAACATTATTTTATTAAAAATTTTTGTAGAATTAGGGAATTATTTTCTTTTGCAGTCATTTTTAAACCAATACTGATTTGGTCTAACATATAAAAAGTATTTTAAATAAGTGACTTTTCAAAAATCATTTCAAAAGAGAAAACAGCTTTTACAGTAAAACTCAAATGTCAGGGAAGGCTTCTTTATTACAGATTAATTGCATTGATGGAGGTTATTAGTGCACATTGAGATTTATGGGCTGAAAATCTACTTTAAAAATTGAAGAATCACTACCTTTAAGATTTGATTGTAGCATTAATATATTATATTATTTAAAGAATATATTCCAGATAAATATATATCAGAGAAATCTTCATAGTGTTGTTAGATGAGGTTTCTAACCTGATTGCATGAAGCCATTGTATAAGGAATTTTTTCTTCTCCTTGTCTTTGTCTGCCTCTGGTTTAGTAGCATTCATAAAATGTGATATTAGTTTTATTAGCAAATTTAAGGATAATGATATATATTTTAGATAAAAGTTTAAATAACTATTTAATGTTGTTATTTTATTGAATATATTGTTATACCAGGAAGTAGATAGAGAGTAACTAAATAATATTTATCTCTAGATTTACCTTTATGATTTGCTGTATCTGGCATATTTTTTTTAAACATTGAAAAGGTTATTTCTTGAAATGATCTAATTATGATAAGATTATGTATTTACTATAATCTGTGAAAATTATCTCTAAAAACCATAAAAATTGTTTCAACAAAATGTGTATTTGCGCATTATATCCCAACTTTTGACATAATGGTTTCTGTCTACAAAATATTTACTTAAACCAACCTCAGTAATATATTCAATCTCATCAGACTTGGTTGATGACTCTGATTTTGAAGGCATTTATATGAGAAAATGAAAGGTCTAGGGATATTTGTAATGTGGAAGCTGTGTTTGAATTTGGTACAGCATTCTCAATGGGGCAAAATTACCAGGTAGTTCTGAGAGTAAGCTGTTTCAAAATTCTGTTTATTTTCTCAGACTGTGAGAATACCTAGTAGAAAATTTTTGTTTTGGGAGATATAAACACTTATTATTTCAGTATTTGTCATCATTCTAATGTGCTCACAATATTTATTTATAAACACTTGGGTCGAAAGCATCAAAATCAAACGAAGTAATATACATTTTGAACATATAGAAAAGTAAATGCTGTGATTTAACCCTTTTATTATTTGATAATTAGTCCTTAGACATCCATGTGTTTTATTATAAATGTATAGGTTTAACTTATTCTTGAGATTGACAGAAAAATAGCAATAAAATTTTATTAAACATAATAAACTTGAGTATGACCTCTATATAACATCAGCAAAAGTTCAGTGCTTGAAAATAAGAGAATATTAGAAAGTAGATTAGCCTAAATGATGAGAGGACAGGCATTCATTATTGAGAAAATACAGGATATGCCTTTGATTTCAGAGAAGATTCTGGCTTTATGAAAAGATTTACTCTGGAGAAAATTACACTAGACACATATTTTTAAAAGAAAGCTTAAAGTTGAAATGTAATAATCAGGATAATTTAGATTCTTAAAATATTTTTTAATCAATTAAAATAAAATTTTCAATCAAAATGAACTTGGCTTATGAAATAGACCCTTAGGATAATATCAGCCAGTATGTTATTTATTGTTTCAGAATGAGCAGTAATCATAGCTTAAAATGTTCAGTTAGTGAACAAAACATAGGTGATAAGATAGTTTAGGTTAATAATACCACTAAAACGTGAATGATAATTTATCTTTTGGCACAGGCAGATTATCAAAAAGAATATTCATTTTAAAATGTGGAGGAAAAGCTAAACTTATGTCCTCTATCCAGAACTAGCATACAATAAATTTACTTGAAAATATTCACAATACAATCTCCCTCTCTATATCTTTATTTTGAGGGTCTTGTGAAAGGTGATTCAGTTGATAATAATAGGACAGCTGCATACCCATGATAACAACCCTTTTTTTTTTTTTTCTGTTTAGTTCAGGGAATCAAAATTCAATATGAATGTTTCTTATATAAAATTTAGAATCAGAAGAGTCTTTATATAAAGATTTTTCTAAATATTCTCATGAAGTAGTATAAACTTCTGTGGTACAAAACATTTTTACATGGACTTCTTTACTACCTAGATAAAGATATGTTATAGGAAATCAAATTACTATAATTTAAGTTCTCCATTTTTTTTTCCTGTTAAGTTCTAGGCATTTCTTTTTGTTATCACACTTGCTCAGGATTTTGTTGTTATTTGTTTCTTATTTTTAATATGGAGGGTGTTGTATTTTCATAAAGGTTAAAAGTATCGTATTGCTATATAATCTCCATTTTGAAAAAGCTTGCTTTTATTCTGAAAATATAAAACATTGTTTAAAGAAACATCATGAAATACATTTCTTAGGTTTACAAAAATATATTCACTTCTTTATTTTACTGAGCCTTTAAACCATACCACATATCTATGAAAGTGAAAGTCACTCAGTTGTGTTCGACTCTTTGTGACCCTAAGGACTATATAGTCCATGAAATTCTTCAGGCCAGAATACTGGAGTGGGTAGTCCTTCCCTTCTCTAAGGGATCTTCCCAACTCAGGGTTCAAACTCCAGTCTCCCACATTGCAGGCAGATTCTTTACCAGCTGAGCCACAAGGGAAGCCCATAGTGAAAGTGAAAGTCTCTCAGTCTTGTCTGACTCTTTCATATATCTGTAGAAAAGCAGAATTGAAAATTGATGCAGCCACTATAGAATAGAGATTTGCCATATGATCCAGCAAATTCATGTCTAGGTATTGACCTGAAAAAAGCAAAAGTTCTATTTTAAAAAGATATATGCACAGCAGTGTCCACTGCAGCATTATTTACAATAGCCAAGATTTAGAAGTCACGTTAATATCAAGGGAAGGATGGATGGATAAAAAAGAAGTGGTATATATGCGCAATGGAATATTACTCAGCCATCAAAAGTGTTATTTTGCCTTTTGTTACAAGATGGATGGGTGTAGATAATAGTATGCTAAGTGAAATCAGTTCAGTTCAGTTCAGTCACTCAGTCACGTCTGACTCTTTGCAACCCCATGGACTGCAGCACGCCAGGACTCGCTGTCCATCATCAACTACCAGAGTTTACTCAATCTCATGTCCATTGAGTAGGGTATGCCATCCAACCATATCATCTTCTGTCATCTCCTTCCTCTCTCGCCTTCAATCTTTCCCAGCATCAGGGACTTTTCCAGTGAGTCAGCTCTTCACATCAGGTGGTCAAAGTATTAGAATTTCAGCTTCAACATCAATCTTTCCAATAAACATTCAGGATTAATTTCCTTCACAATGGACTGGTTGGATTTTGTTGCAGTCCAAGGGACTCTCAAGAGTCTTCCCCAACACCACAGTTCAAAAGCATCAATTCTTCGGCACTCAGCTTTCTGTATAGTCCAACTCTCACATCCATACATGACTACTGGAAAAACCGTAGCCTTAACTAGATGGACCTTTGTTGGCAAAGTAATGTCATTGCTTTTTAATATGCTGTGTAGGTTGGTCATAAATTTTCTTTCATGCAGCAACCGTCTTTTAATTTCATGGCTGCAGTCACCATATGCAGTGATTCTGGAGCCCCCCAAAATTAAGTCTGTCACTGTTTCCACTGTTTCCCCATCTATTTCCCATGAAGTGATGGGACCAGATGCCATGATTTTAGTTTTCTGAATGTTGAGCTTTAAGCCAACTTTTCCACTCTCCTCTTTCAGTTTCATTAAGAGGCTCTTTAGTTCATCTTCGTTTTCTGCCTTAAGGGTGGTGTTATCCGCATATCTGAAGATATTATTTCTCCCAGCAATCTTGATTCCAGCTTGTGCTTCATCCTGCCCAGCGTTTCTCATGATGTATTCTGCATATGAGTTAACTAAGCAGGATGACAATATACAGCCTTGACATATTCCTTTTCCTATCTGGAATAAGTCTGTTGTTCCATCTCCAGTTCTAACTGTTGCTTCCTGACCTCTATACATATTTCTCAAGAGGCACATCAGGTGGTCTGGTATTCCCATCTCCTTAAGAATTTTCCTGTTTATTGTGATCCACACTGTCAAAGGCTTTGGCATAGTCAATAAAGTAGAAATATATGGTTTTTCTGGAACTCTTGCATTTTTGATGATCAAGCGGATGTTGTCAATTTGATCTCTGGTTCTTCTGTCTTTTCTAAATCCATCTTGAGCATCTGGAATTTCATGGTTCATGTATTGTTGAAGCCTGGCTTTGAGAATTTTGAGCATTAATATGCTAGAGTGTGAGATGAGTGCAATTTTGCAGTAGTTTGAGTATTCTCTGGCCTTGCTTTTCTTAGTGATTGGACTGAAAACTGACTTTTCAAGTCCTGTGGCCACTGCTGAGTTTTCCAAGTTTGCTGGCATATTGAGGGCAGCCCTTTCACAGCATCATCTTTTAGCATTTGAAATAGCTCAACTGGAATTCCATCACCTCCACTACTGTTCTTCATAGTGATGCTTCCTAAGGCCCTCTTGACTTCACATTCCAGAATGTCTGTCTCTAGGTGTGATCACACCATCACGGTTATCTGGGTCATGAAGATTTTTTTGTACAGTTCTTCTGTGTTCTTGCCACCTCTTCTTAATATCTTCTGCTTCTGTTAGCTCCATACCATTTCTGTCTGTTATTGAGCCCATCTTTGCATGATATGTTCCCTTGGTATCTCTAATTTTCTTGAAGAGATCTCTATTCTTTCCCATTCTATTGCTTTCCTCTATTTCTTTTCTTTGCTCACTTAAGAAGGCTTTCTTATCTCTGCTTGTTCTTCTTTGGAACTCTGCATTCAAATGAGTATAGCTTTCCTTTTCTCCTTTACTTTTTGCTTCTCTTCTTTTCACAGCTATTTGTAAGGCCTCCTCAGACAGCCATTTTGCTTTTTTTCCATTTCTTTTCCTTGGAGAGGATCTTGATCCCTGTCTCCTGTACAATGTCACTAACCTCCATCCATAGTTCATCAGGTACTCTGTCTATCAAATCTAGTCCCTTAAATCTATTTGTAACTCCCACCGTATAATTGTTAGGGATTTGTTTTAGGTCATAACTGAATAGTCTAGTGGTTTTCCCTACTTTCTCCAATTTCAATCTGAGTTTGTCAATAAGAAGTTCATGATCTGAGCCACAGTCAGCTCCTGGTATTGTTTTTGCTGACCGTATAGAGCTTCTCCATCTTTGGCTGCAAAGAATATAATTAATCTGATTTCACTGTTGACCATCTGGTGATGTCCATGTGTCTTCTCCTGTGTTGTTGGAAGAGGGTGTTTGCTATGACCAGTGCATTCTCTTGGCAGAACTCTATTAGCCTTTGCCCTGCTTCATTCTGCAATCCAAGGCCAATTTTCCTGTTACTCTAGATGTTTCTTGACTTCCTACTTTTGCATTCCAGTCCCCTATAATGAAAAGGACATCTTTTTTAGGTTTTAATTCTAGAAGGTCATGTAGGTTTCATAGAACCATTCAACTTCAGCTTCTTCAGAATTACTGGTTGGGGCATAGACTTGGATTACCGTGATATTGAATGATTTGCTTTGGAAATGAACAGAGATCCTTCTGTCGTTTTTGAGACTGCATCCAAGTACTGCATCTTGGACTCTTTTGTGGCCTGTGATGGGTACTCCATTTCTTCTAAGGGATTCTTGCCCACAGTAGTAGATATAAGAGTCATCTGAGTTAAATTCACCCATTCCAGTCCACTTTTTCATTTAAGTGAAATAAGTTAGAGAAAGAGAAATAAAATATTATCTCATTTATATATGGAATTTAAGAATCAAAACAAAAAAAATGACAAATTCATGGTGGAAAAAAGAACAAAGGAGTGCCGGGGTAAATTTGGATAGGAAGGAGGGAGGTGAAGTAGGTCGAGAGGATTAAGAGGTACAGACATATAGTTACAAAGTAAACAAACCACAGGGTTATACAATAGAGCATAAGGGATATGGTCTATAATATCATAATAATTNAGATAATAGTATGCTAAGTGAAATCAGTTCAGTTCAGTTCAGTCACTCAGTCACGTCTGACTCTTTGCAACCCCATGGACTGCAGCACGCCAGGACTCGCTGTCCATCATCAACTACCAGAGTTTACTCAATCTCATGTCCATTGAGTAGGGTATGCCATCCAACCATATCATCTTCTGTCATCTCCTTCCTCTCTCGCCTTCAATCTTTCCCAGCATCAGGGACTTTTCCAGTGAGTCAGCTCTTCACATCAGGTGGTCAAAGTATTAGAATTTCAGCTTCAACATCAATCTTTCCAATAAACATTCAGGATTAATTTCCTTCACAATGGACTGGTTGGATTTTGTTGCAGTCCAAGGGACTCTCAAGAGTCTTCCCCAACACCACAGTTCAAAAGCATCAATTCTTCGGCACTCAGCTTTCTGTATAGTCCAACTCTCACATCCATACATGACTACTGGAAAAACCGTAGCCTTAACTAGATGGACCTTTGTTGGCAAAGTAATGTCATTGCTTTTTAATATGCTGTGTAGGTTGGTCATAAATTTTCTTTCATGCAGCAACCGTCTTTTAATTTCATGGCTGCAGTCACCATATGCAGTGATTCTGGAGCCCCCCAAAATTAAGTCTGTCACTGTTTCCACTGTTTCCCCATCTATTTCCCATGAAGTGATGGGACCAGATGCCATGATTTTAGTTTTCTGAATGTTGAGCTTTAAGCCAACTTTTCCACTCTCCTCTTTCAGTTTCATTAAGAGGCTCTTTAGTTCATCTTCGTTTTCTGCCTTAAGGGTGGTGTTATCCGCATATCTGAAGATATTATTTCTCCCAGCAATCTTGATTCCAGCTTGTGCTTCATCCTGCCCAGCGTTTCTCATGATGTATTCTGCATATGAGTTAACTAAGCAGGATGACAATATACAGCCTTGACATATTCCTTTTCCTATCTGGAATAAGTCTGTTGTTCCATCTCCAGTTCTAACTGTTGCTTCCTGACCTCTATACATATTTCTCAAGAGGCACATCAGGTGGTCTGGTATTCCCATCTCCTTAAGAATTTTCCTGTTTATTGTGATCCACACTGTCAAAGGCTTTGGCATAGTCAATAAAGTAGAAATATATGGTTTTTCTGGAACTCTTGCATTTTTGATGATCAAGCGGATGTTGTCAATTTGATCTCTGGTTCTTCTGTCTTTTCTAAATCCATCTTGAGCATCTGGAATTTCATGGTTCATGTATTGTTGAAGCCTGGCTTTGAGAATTTTGAGCATTAATATGCTAGAGTGTGAGATGAGTGCAATTTTGCAGTAGTTTGAGTATTCTCTGGCCTTGCTTTTCTTAGTGATTGGACTGAAAACTGACTTTTCAAGTCCTGTGGCCACTGCTGAGTTTTCCAAGTTTGCTGGCATATTGAGGGCAGCCCTTTCACAGCATCATCTTTTAGCATTTGAAATAGCTCAACTGGAATTCCATCACCTCCACTACTGTTCTTCATAGTGATGCTTCCTAAGGCCCTCTTGACTTCACATTCCAGAATGTCTGTCTCTAGGTGTGATCACACCATCACGGTTATCTGGGTCATGAAGATTTTTTTGTACAGTTCTTCTGTGTTCTTGCCACCTCTTCTTAATATCTTCTGCTTCTGTTAGCTCCATACCATTTCTGTCTGTTATTGAGCCCATCTTTGCATGATATGTTCCCTTGGTATCTCTAATTTTCTTGAAGAGATCTCTATTCTTTCCCATTCTATTGCTTTCCTCTATTTCTTTTCTTTGCTCACTTAAGAAGGCTTTCTTATCTCTGCTTGTTCTTCTTTGGAACTCTGCATTCAAATGAGTATAGCTTTCCTTTTCTCCTTTACTTTTTGCTTCTCTTCTTTTCACAGCTATTTGTAAGGCCTCCTCAGACAGCCATTTTGCTTTTTTTCCATTTCTTTTCCTTGGAGAGGATCTTGATCCCTGTCTCCTGTACAATGTCACTAACCTCCATCCATAGTTCATCAGGTACTCTGTCTATCAAATCTAGTCCCTTAAATCTATTTGTAACTCCCACCGTATAATTGTTAGGGATTTGTTTTAGGTCATAACTGAATAGTCTAGTGGTTTTCCCTACTTTCTCCAATTTCAATCTGAGTTTGTCAATAAGAAGTTCATGATCTGAGCCACAGTCAGCTCCTGGTATTGTTTTTGCTGACCGTATAGAGCTTCTCCATCTTTGGCTGCAAAGAATATAATTAATCTGATTTCACTGTTGACCATCTGGTGATGTCCATGTGTCTTCTCCTGTGTTGTTGGAAGAGGGTGTTTGCTATGACCAGTGCATTCTCTTGGCAGAACTCTATTAGCCTTTGCCCTGCTTCATTCTGCAATCCAAGGCCAATTTTCCTGTTACTCTAGATGTTTCTTGACTTCCTACTTTTGCATTCCAGTCCCCTATATTGAAAAGGACATCTTTTTTAGGTTTTAATTCTAGAAGGTCATGTAGGTTTCATAGAACCATTCAACTTCAGCTTCTTCAGAATTACTGGTTGGGGCATAGACTTGGATTACCGTGATATTGAATGATTTGCTTTGGAAATGAACAGAGATCCTTCTGTCGTTTTTGAGACTGCATCCAAGTACTGCATCTTGGACTCTTTTGTGGCCTGTGATGGGTACTCCATTTCTTCTAAGGGATTCTTGCCCACAGTAGTAGATATAAGAGTCATCTGAGTTAAATTCACCCATTCCAGTCCACTTTTTCATTTAAGTGAAATAAGTTAGAGAAAGAGAAATAAAATATTATCTCATTTATATATGGAATTTAAGAATCAAAACAAAAAAAATGACAAATTCATGGTGGAAAAAAGAACAAAGGAGTGCCGGGGTAAATTTGGATAGGAAGGAGGGAGGTGAAGTAGGTCGAGAGGATTAAGAGGTACAGACATATAGTTACAAAGTAAACAAACCACAGGGTTATACAATAGAGCATAAGGGATATGGTCTATAATATCATAATAATTTAGTATTACAGTAATAGGGACTAGTGGTTACCAGAGTTATTGTGGTGATCACTTCATAATGTATGCAAGTGTCAGATCACTGTGTAGTATATCTGAAACTAACATAACATTGTATATCAACTGTTTAAATTTAAAAAGATTAACACATATCTTTTAAAGATATTCATATAAGAAATAATTAAATTATAAAATATTGAACAAATTTTGAAAAGATTAAAACATATTAGGGGTCTTTTGATATTGAGTTTTTCACCCTCTGAATTTTGAATTGATTCTTTACCTCCGGAGATACCTGGGTTTTAACATTATATTGTCATTGTAGATATATTTGTGAATATTATCACTATGTTTTGGTCATAAAGTTAAATCCTACATAAACTTTTACATAATTCTACTTCTGACACTTTAAATCTAGGTGGCCATTCACAAAAAATATTATTGTTAGTGATAATATTATTCCAATTCTCCTATAGTTATTTCTTTTTTTTTATTTCCCTAGAGATTCAATTCATTATGTGTAATTCTTCATAAGATCTGAAATTACTACATGCCAATAACTTCATTTTATTTAAAATAGAATCAAAACATGTGATCAAAAATTACTTTATAAATGAAAGAAAATAACTCAAGTATTGGTTTACTAAAACATCAATAGTAAGACTAAAATTATAAAAAAGGAAATGTACCCATTTAGAAAGAAAAATAGGCTTGCACTGTCACTCAAATTCACAAATAAACATATAATTAGAGAGATTTTGAGTTTAAAAAAACTAAATTGAAACAGATAAGCTTTATCTTATAAAATATTTGTATTATTTCCGCTGCTTTTCAGTAGCGTTCAGTTCAGTTCAGTCTCTCAATCATGTCTGACTCTCTGTGACCCCATTGACTGCAGCACACTAGGCCTCCCTGACCATCACCAGCTCCCAGAGTTTACTCAGTCTCTTATCCATTGAGTCAGAGATGCCATCCAACTCTCTCATCCTCTGTCGTTCCCTTCTCCTGCCCTCAATCTTTACCAGCATCAGGATCTTTTCAAATGATTCAGCTCTTTGCATCAGGTGGCCAAACTATTGGAGTTTCAGCTTCAGCATCAGTCCTTCCAATGAACATCCAGGACTGATCTCCTTTAGGATAGCCTGGTTGGATCTCCTTTCAGTCTGAGGGACTCTCAGGAGTCTTCTCCAACACCACAGTTCAAAAGCATCAATTCTTTGGTGCTCAGTTTTCTTTACAGTCCAACTCTCACATCCATACATGACTACTGGAAAATCAGTAGCATTACACATATTTTAAGTAGTTAGTAGCAAATATTTATGAATGGTTTGCTCATTGACTATATTCTAGGGTTCTAGATGTTCAGTAAAAAATAAATACAAAGCAGTATATATTTATAGTCTGACGTGTTTTGTTCTTATAAAATTTCTTGAATTCTCATCAAGAATGTGGGACAATATAACTTAAGTTATTTTACTATACAACTAGGAGTGTGCCCAGCTGATTAGAAGGTCATTTCTAAATACCTATCATTCATATATTAATGTTGCCAAGTGGTACTTCTTTATTACTAAAAGCACTAATTACTTATCTCAAAGTAATAATACTTTGCATTTGTAAAGTACTTTGTGTTCTTCAAAGTGATTTTCATGCATTATCTCATTTGGTCTTGAAAAAGGGAGCCTGCTCATTAAACTGTCCAGATGGAGTGAGGAATCAGAGTGTTCAGCCATAACTAATGCTCTCTTAAACCAAGGTGAATATATGTCTAGTAGAGACCTGCCCATAATAAATGAAGGAAAAAAAAATCAACATCCTCAGTTATATTAGAATCAAAATTTCTTGGGATAGTCCCAGTGTTCTCTTAATGTATTTGCATAATCCTTTCCTCCCAGGTTAGTTACTGTCACAAAAAAATTCAGACAACATTTTATTCTGATCACATCTAATCCTCTCTCTTGCTGTTGCTCTTATTTAAATATTTAGTAGGCAAATATTTATATTAAAAACCTTATGAAATTAAATATGTAAATCCCAAACAAATTGTTTATCCTTTCCTATAACATCTTACAGAAAAATGAACTGTGGTAACTGAGTATTGTTCGATATCAGAGCTAAATGTTGTAATATTTTCTACACTGACTCTAATGCCTTTTATATAGCTAAAATAACCTCCTCTTCTAAATATGAATTTCCTTTTAAATATGTATTAAAGTCATTTTGTGTATGATAAGGTTGGCTACATGGCTAATCATGCTGACCACTTTTTCAGTCTCTAGTTTATTATAACAAATAGTGAGGTAAAAATTTCAGCAAGATACAAGGGCTGTGTACTTGACTGAAGGATAATGTCTCCCTTGGGTCCTTTTGAATAAAGAGAGATAAAACCTCAGCCAAAACCTTGCACAGTAGAAGGTTTTAAAATAAGCATTGATTGAACTTCTGGTTCAACTTATTTAAATCAAATACACAGATATTTTTATTTATTTATCCTTGACAGTTATACATTAAATAATATTGGATAAAACTGCAAAGTTTTATTTTAGATTTTTTTATTAATCTAGCAAAAAATGTATTGTGAAAATGCAACTTTTGCAGAATACTTTGTGTTATGTTTGTAACAATTTGACAATTATTTCTTATTAGCTATTATTTCTCACTTTTGAAGCTGTGATTTAGAGCAAAAGCCTAGGTAGAAATCCTCAGACACAATTTAGTTTCTTTCCACTGCAGACTGCCATCCCTAAGTATCTCTTTCTGTAGGACCCTCAATGATGTCAGTGACAACCCACTCCAGTGCTCTTGCCTGGAAAATCCCGTGGACAGAGGAGCCTGGTAGGCTGCAGTCCATGTGGTCGTGAAGAGTTGGACACGACTGAGTGACTTCACTTTTCACTTTCATGCATTGGAGAAGGAAATGGCAACCCACTCCAGTGTTCTTGCTTGGAGAATCCCAGGGACAGCGGAACCTGGTGGGCTGCTGTCTATGGGGTCGCACAGAGTCAGACACGACTGAAGCGACTTAGCAGCAGCAGCAGCAAGGATGTCAGAGGTTTCTGAGGTCATTGAATCCATTATATTCACTTGTTGAAAAAGTCTTTTACTCCCACACTTGCCACCATCCTGCCATCAAACATTAATTTGGTAAAATTTGAAGACTATAGAGAAAATATTGGTAGGCTTTAATAAGTCTTTACAAAGTGTAGCCAAGTATTGAAATTTGGACAATGACTAGAAATAGTATAGTTTGATTTTTTCCCCCACAAATATATACATTGACCAAATCCCTATTATTTCTATCTATTTTACAAAAGACAAAAATAATACCTGGAAAACAGTCTTAGTTTCAAGTACAATACAGTAGCTGTTTCCACACCATTGTTTGTTGTTTTTTTTTTTCATTTATTTATTTATTTATTTTTACATGAACTCCCAAACATGAAGCCCCCTCCCACCTCCCACCCCACATCATCCCTCCAGATCATCCCCATACACCAGCCCCAAGCATCCTGCATCCTGCATTGAACATAGACTGGCGATTCATTTCTTACATGATAGTATACATATTTCAATGCTATTCTCCCAAATCATCCCACCCTCTCCCTCTCCCTCTCC
>SJYX01014544.1:568231-614423 GCA_006410675.1 Oreotragus oreotragus
TCTTAATCACCTTGTCACAAGGCCAGCATTTCCCATCAACTCTCATGAGATTTAAGGGAGAGAGTAATGAAAATTAGCCCAGAATGAGAAAAGTTGCCAAGCTTTGTTCCACTCATAGCTCACAAAATCTCATTATTTTTTTTTCTTCTATACCAACAAAACAAAAACAGGTATGACTTAACAGTTTATACAGTTTATCATGGATGCTATAAAATAATTTGAATTGCTTATGGCTACATATGGCACCAATTATTTTGAGACAAACTCAAGGAAAAGTGGAATTTCATGTGTCATCTTTAAAAAATCCAATGCTCAAAAGGATCATTTGACACCACCAAGTAACTTTGTGATAATAATCAAAGGATAGATAAGACAGAACAAGCTGGATGCGAGACTTTATTCAAATATTGGGTGTCACATTCTCTAGAATTTGCTAGCATTATGTTTTACATCTAAGTGGAATTTATTGTTTTTTATTTTAGTTAATGTTAGTTTAAAATAACTAATATTATTAGAACATGACAGGTAATATGCTAATATCTTTAATCATAATACATAGTACTTGCATGGTGCTCACCATCTATCAGTTATTATTCTTAGTGCTTCATTATATTATTCTCCAGACTATCTTCACATACAATGAAGCAGATGCTATTATTATTGTCATCTTTTAATTAGAGAAAAAGACACAGAGGTTAAAACACTGTTCTGTCTCAAGAAATCCAACTGCAGGACCCATCCTCTTCATGTCTATCATTGAAGCCAATTTAATCTAGAACTCATCTACACTCCGCCTTATCTGCTCTACTACTACCTTTTCTTCTGACCATGAAGTAGTTTTCAAAATCATACTCTTCAAGAAGACAAATCATGTAACCTAATTTAATAACCTAGTAATTAAGTAAAAATGTTATCAAACGAAATTGTGCAAATTTGAGATTTTTGTACAAGCCCATGTATTAAGATAATGTTTTCTTTTCCAAATACAGTCACAAAATTTAACTCCCATTGAAGACTGCAGTATATACCTTCCAGTAAAAGCTAAATTAAACCAAAAGCCAAAAGATAGTATTCTCTAAAGTGTGTCACTCTACATGTAAAATTTTGCCCCTTAACTTTAAAACTATTTGGGTTTTAGGTAATACGAGCAAAATATGTAGTTTTAACTTAGTACAGAGATAAATAACTACAGTATGGCCTGTCAGTATGTATACAATAGATACATGATTGCAGAGGAAATGTATGCAAATGTGGGCATACATATTACTATCTTGAAAATCAAAGTTATTGTGTGATTATGATCAGGCTTTGCGAAATCAAGTTAAATTTTCTACTCACTCAGGCTTATGTTCCTGGTAAAATCCTGTAGTTTCCTTTGTTGATGGCCACCCCTTTTCTTCCCTCTTGTTATCTAGTCTTTGGATACCTTTACAAGTTCACTTTTCACCGTTCCTGGTTCTGCAAGGCAGCATCAAAGATCTATTTGTAGTCCCCTCAGTCTTCCTTGAGCTTATTCTTCCCTGCTTTTGCACAGGATGCTCTTTGGTTATAACCTTTTCTGTTTGTTGAACACATGAAATCCTAAAACTTTTAAGATCCCTTGTAAAACTTTTGCCTTAAGTCCTCAAAGTTTGCTGCTTTGTTATCTTTGTAGCTGAAGATCAGGTACTTGTCAAACTGAATTGAACAGGCTAACTTTGTGGGCTCCAGTTTTCTTAGATGTAAGTACTACATGGGTCAGAGTCCTGTCAAGAAAGAGATTGGATAATGTAAGTAATTAAATTGTGTTTAAGGATAATTTAATAAAGCGTTCATTTATAAATGTGGGAAAACCAGAAAAATAGTGCTGTCTATTATAAGTAACAATAGGAGGTTCTGACCATCCCTATATCTCAAAGGGCTAAGGGAGGCATACTTTGTGGAATGGAATAAAAAGAAAGGGAGATTTCCAAGTGGCTCAGTGGTAAAGAAATCTGCCTGCAATGCAGGAAACCCGGGTTCGATTACCTGGTTGGGAAGATATCCTGGAGAAGGAAACCCCTCCGGTATTCTTGACTGGAAAATCCCATGGACAGAGAAACCTGGCAGGCTACAATCTGAGGGGTCATACAAGAATTGAACACAACTTTGTGACTAAACACAACAACAAGATAAAAAGAGAGAGGAAGTTGTGTAGAAAAGGTTGTTTGGAAGGAGCTCTGATTTTCTGGTTGAGGGATGTGGCCAACTGAGCAAATAAATGTCCTAAAGTTCCTCCTCCCCTCCTTCCTATTTTCGGTCAGTGCTTCCCAATGGTTGGTCTCACCCAGGAGCCAGAACTGTTGATATGATTCATGCAAGTGATATCTGAGACTGAAAGTAAGTTTGTGAGGGATGAAGACACCTTTCCTACCCTACTAGATTTTGCAAACATGAAATTAAATCATATTAATCTGATACAGGTATATGTTTTAATTTGCATAATATGCAACTTAATGTTATTGTTCAGTTGCTAAGTCAAGTCCAGCTCTTTGCACTCCCATGGATGATTAGGCTGCAGGGCCCCTCTGTCCTCCACTATTTCCTGGAGTTTGCTCAAATTCATGTCCATTATTAACACAATAATCACACCCAAATTATAAATTATTCCCTGCTGACAGAAGATGAGATGGCTGGATGGCATCACTGACTCGATGGACATGAGTCTGAGTGAACTCCGGGAGTTGGTGATGGACAGGGAGGCCTGGCGTGCTGCGATTCATGGGGTCGCAAAGATTCGGACACAACTGAGCGACTGAAATGAACTGAACTGAACGGTACATAGTACCGACATGTGTCCAATTGTTTAAAAGAGAAACTTAGGAATCACCCTTGATTCCTCATTTACCTTTATTCCCCATATATAATGTATTTAGCTTGATCATTAAAATGGAGGTCTTATCTGAGTGCCTGGATCCAAATCCTGTTAAGATTGTTATTAGCCCAAGAGAAACCTTCAAACAAATCAGAAGAAGCTTTGTTCCTTTAGGTGGTAAGTAATCCATGACTTCATTAATGGAGCATGAACTAGTTTCCAGCCCCAGTGAAACCACTTCTACCTGAAATGGAGGACCAGTACAACCATACACAAAGGCCCAGAAATCATAGCTCCGTTATTTCATAACTAATAGATTCACCTTAGCCCTTCTACAAAAGCTAAGAAATTTTCTTTTCTGTAAGTGAAGGGATAATAACAGTACCTACTTTACTGGATTTTCTTGAGAAGTAAATGGATGTGTGTAAAACTCTTAGAAAAGCTCTGGTATGAATTAAACATTATGTACATCATTTCACATTCAAAATATGTCTCAATCTTTTGCCACATTCCCCCACCAGCACCCGTGACAGCCTTTAGTTCTTGCTGGACTATAAAAATAAGTCCTTATTCATTTTCTTCTTTTGGTCTTCTCCTACTTCTAATCCTAATCCCTACACAGAGAAATAGCATATATGCTGTTTCTATTTCACCACATATGTAATAAACATTTACTAATATTATATCTATGTTTCTAGAAAAGTTTGTTTTTAAGGTATTTTGAAAATCCCCACCCCATGTAACAAAAGTCTGAGTTCCATTATCTTGAAATGTGAAAGTACCTAAAGTATCCTGAGAATGAATACACATTACTGTAAGGAAGTCCAAGTATACTGTTTATTTCCAGCAAGATCTTTTCCCCATGATACATGATTCCATTTCCTCGCTCCTGCTTTCTCAGGCAGCAGCACACACTGTTTCTTCTTCAGGTTCTTACTGTACTGTGTTCCTCCCCTACAGCTCCCAGTTAAAATTTCCCACTCTCCCTGTGGACTTCTACTTCACAGTTTCTCTCCCAGCTTTTCTTTTTATTTTCTTTTTTCCCATCAGGATCACTCTCTTCCATTTTTATTCCATTGCTCTGTCATTCATAGTAGCATTTCCCAACAAGGATGTGTCATTTTCATCAGCCTGAAAGATAAAATAAAACTTCCAGATCAGCAGTACCTGTCGGATTGAAAGTCTGCATTTATGAGCAATATAAAGCTTTTATGAGGCATATAAATCGACCGGGAAGATGCACCTGTGGAAACTAAGCAAGAACTCCTATTCAGAAAGCTGTAACTCTGAAGCCAAAGGCCTAAGCTAAACCAATAGAAAATAAATTTTTGGATACTGGCTTTCTACAGAATGCTAAAAAATATTTCTACCCAGCCAAAAGTAAATTGTTGAATTTCAGAAATCACTCAATTATTGGTATCTTCCCTCTTTCAGAAATCTCATTATTTACAAGTCCTTTTGACACTCACAAAGTCTAATTTGGATTAACACCAAGGGTGGAAGATTATAAAGGCTCATTACAATTATAGCAAGAGCTTAAGTGCATATTCAGTGCACTCTTTCCATTTATAACTGTTTTGGTTACTCTGTTGCTTTTCTGATTTTGTGGTATTTCACCACATTGTAAAAACAGTTGTATTTACTTTCCATGGTTTGACTTTGATTTTATTCTGCTAATTACTTATTGGAAAATATATATATATAAATTTTTGTCAAGATTTACTAAAAAATGGTCTTTTGAAAATAAATTTTGCCAATATTTATAGTGGGTTCACTATATGCCAGGCACTCTTGGCCATTTTAAAGATATTAACTCTTTTCATTTGCCTAACATCTCTAGGTAATAAGCACAATTGCTTTGTCCCATTTTACCAATTAAGAAACTGAGGAACAGGGAGGTTAAGTATGTTAAGAAATTCATGCAGGTGGTAGATGGCAGAGTCAGAAA
Organism: Oreotragus oreotragus; assembly: GCA_006410675.1. Taxonomy (NCBI): domain Eukaryota; kingdom Metazoa; phylum Chordata; class Mammalia; order Artiodactyla; family Bovidae; genus Oreotragus; species Oreotragus oreotragus. Next base: position 573,013 of record SJYX01014544.1, read on the forward strand.
TTGAAGGCAGGCACCATTCAAATGCCTCCTCTTAATTACCCTATTATTTGTATTTCTAAGTCACATTTTTATATCTGACCCCAAAATATATACAAAGTACTAATATAGGAGAATGCTTTTACTGATATGTGGTGAAAAAAACCCTCAAAATACTATTATCTTTTCTTATCTGTGAGGCAAATCTATTTTACATGTATTAATAGCTGTATATGTATGCATGATAGAATATTCCACTTTTTCTTAAAAAAATGTATAATCTGTTTAAGACAGCATAAGTGTACACAACTGAAGTGATAATATAGCTCAAGAAGAGACAGATTAAAATGGCAAAAATCAGTCACTGATTTACTCCTTCTAATAGGGCCTGATATTTTTCTTTTGCCTATTTGTTTAGTTTTGAAGATAGTATTATCATCAGTGTCTGAAAATAGAATTTTGAAAAAAAAAAGTTTTTCAGTGCCAGAAGAGAAAGTTAACACTTAGAATTCATTGACTGGTTAGTGTCGCACCCCAGGATTATTATCTGGAGTATCATAGTTACTTCCTAGAGATATGGTGTTAGATGCTCAGTCATGTCTGGCTCTTTGTGACCCCATGGACTATAGCTTGCCAGGTTCTACTGTCCATAGAGTTCCCCTGGAAAGATTACTGAAGTGGGTAGCCATTCCCAGGAAGAGATGTGGTACCCCTAGCTATTCCCCCTTCATCAGTGTTAAATAGGACATGGGAATTAAATTCTGTTAATTTCCTATTTTTATGATTTTTTTCTTCTCAATTGATTTTACAAAATCCAAATTTATATAAATCCATATACCCATATATACCTTATATGTGTGTGTGTGTATTGACACCAACCAAAATAAAATAAAAAGTCATATCACTGATACTGTATGAACATGTAGTCAGTGACATATTTCAGACTATAATTCGGATAACTTGCTGTCATATAATTCTCTTTTCTTTAAACCTGAGCAGCTCCTTTCATTTCAAAAGGATCTTTATTCACAGGGGCAGTTATCAGAAATATATATGAAAGCATACAAAGTTCAGGAGAGAGTAGGGAAAGAGGATTCTCTTTCTTTGTGGCATGAATTCAGATTCCCCAGAGTTCACTGCCTGTGTAAGAGGCAACATGCCCAAGTTTGTGTGCATGGCCAGTTATTCAGAATATTTTGAGGCTCGACCTTGTTCCTGCAAAGAATGTGCTCTGAGCACACTAGAAGACCGTCTTTGCAGCATTGAGAAAGTTCTGGCAGAGGAAAACATGTTGTAAATGGCCATTTCTGATAATTACTGTCCAGGAAATTTCCATGGTTTTCCCTATTTTTGTTCTAAAAAGTTTCCTTCTGACATCTTGTGCTGTTACCTTGGATGCTTTTCTTCTCAAAAGCTTGCTGAGTAGCTGCCAAAGAGAGGCTCGTTCACGCCTTGCCTTTTTTCCAATGTGCTCTTCTGCTCCATAGACAATACTCACAAAAGGAGGGGAAAAAACTCACACAGCACCAATATGTGCATATTGGGTGACTTTCTAAGCTTCCAGGTTGCCAGAACAAAGCCTCAAGAGGAGGCCAAGATGCTATCCAACCCTTGAAAAGTGAACAAAAGTATCATATCCATTAGGATCAAAAAGGTACAGAAGGTAATGTTAGGTGTTTTTTTTTTTTTCCTTTTCAACAGGCAAAACTTGATTTATTTTACCTAACACATTAAAAATTGGGGTGTATGTCTATAATTTTTTTCTGCCACTTTCTTTTAAGTGATTATGTTTCAAATAAAACTGAGCAACAATTAAAAGAAGAATGAAAGGCAGCATTTGCATGTGAACAAACAGGAAGTTTTCGCCAGACTTTATTATTTTTCATTTTTCTTTCATTTTAGAAACATATAGATAAGTAGACTGCTGCTCCAAAGTGAAAGCAGTGAAGTGTGCCACTGCCTGCCCTTGTCAGATTGATAGAGTGAAGATGTTGAACGAGATAATGGAAACTTTCTATTCTTTGAGGACTGGAATAAAGAAACCATTTCTAGTCATTCATCAGCATTGATTGCCTTTGTGCTTGCGGCACAGATCAGACCTTAGGTTTTACAAAGGGAAGCTAAAACAAGTACAGTGATCCACTTTGGGAAGTGTAGTTGGCTTCTGCTTATCATTTGGTACATAGCAGTCATAATACATGGCAACTAAACACAGCAAAGCCAATAGCATGGAGCATGGCAACAATGAAGCTAGATGTTTCTTCACCCACTCTGGTTCTCAGGCTTATGAACATTTTACTCTGGTAGCTGTGGACACTAAGTGAATTTATGTTTTGTTCTTAATCATGTTTAGCTTAGAATATTTTTATTGGTTTCTTTTTCCATCATTTGTGATGATCCAATTTTGAGTTGCTTAATTTTCAGAAATAGTTTAGTGATAAATAGCTACACTAAAATGCAATTTAGTGAACATGCATGAGCCTGCATACTGTAATTTATTTTCTGTAAAGGAGGTATTGAAAATATGTAAATGATACCTTCAATAGTTTTCAGTTCTATTTTCCTTTAAACATTTACAAACTTTATATGCCACAAAATGTGTACATATTTTCACTGCACTGAATGAATATGGTACCTCATACATTTGCTTCTGAGCAATTTATATTACACAAGCAAGATGAAGTGGAGAACTGAAACAATTACCCAAATCATTCAAACCAAAGGAGCACTTTGGCCTCAATCATTTAGGTACCGAATTTCAAATCAAAGTATTTCTTTGGCCTGAATGATATGGACAATTGTCTCAGCACTCTATTATCACGACTATAGATTTCCAATCTGATTATGGGTCTAACATAAGATGGAAAAAATAATAACATATAATTGTGTTTTGAGAACTTGGCTCATTCCAAAATCATTGTGCCAGTGTTTCCTAGTTCAGACACAATCTACAGGGTCAGTCATCTGAAAATGAGTGACCTCTTAAAGCCACTTGAGTACTATTTAGAACTGAGAAGTAGAAACTCCCTCCTCAGTTAGTTTGCCTCTTCAAATATCCATTTCGCTTCAAAACAAATTTTAAATATTATTTTTCTGAAATGAATAATGTTCCACAATTCAGCAGAACACAACAATCCATGTAATCACAACAATGAATATGAAAAAATGATTTAAATTAGTTTGGCATAAATATATGTGATTCTACTAGGTCAATCATTTTAGTTTGATTTGATAATTTATAAATAATAAAAGCCAAAGTTCTCAGGCAATTACATTGATTATTATTATTGACACAAACATTAAAAACACTTTTCAAACCAAATTCTGTTCAATTGCTTTTTTATACCATCTTTTACTTTGGAAAGTTAAGTTTTGTAAAAAAGAAAATGGAAAAATCCTCAATATAGCGAAACACATTTCAGAAGTGTGAAAGCTAAGACTTTCACTAAATGTGAAAGCTAATTGCTTTCTTTGCATTTATAAATAATTGTAGGTATTTTAATGGCATACCTAAAATACATTGATTGCATAAAAGTTCTGAAGTAATAAGTGGCATTTGAAGTGGGCCTCAAAAGTCATTCACTTTGCACCATCCTGCCCACTCCAGTATTCTTGCCTGGAGAGTTCCATGGACAAAAGAGTCTGGTGGGCTACAGGTCATCGGATTGGAAAGAGTTGGACGTGACTGAGCGACTAACACTTTCACTTTCACCACAAAATGCACTTGGTCAGGATGATCCCAGGTTGTGTGCAATTTCCAGTATACTATTTTGGGCTTCCCAGGTGGTTCTAATGGTAAAGAACCTGCCTGCCAATGCAGGCAGATGTAAGAGACAAGTGTTGGCTCCCTGGGTTGGGTAGAACCCCTGGCGGGCTGCACTCCATGGGGTCATAAAGAGCTTACACATGACTGAGTGACTAACACTTTCAGTTTTCCTTTTTCTTTTCTGTGGATCAGTTTACTAATCATTTTTTATCCTTTTTTTCATTTTGCGTTAGTAACTTTTATAAATAGTTTTTCTATGTCCTTCAGTGAATATTCTAATTTTGTTTTTTATGAGTTGATATTGACTGTTTACATATTCAGTCTAGTGTTTCACTTATTATGTATCTACTAGCAACTGTGATAATTTGGAGGTGATATTTAAATCTTTTTAAAGCAAAGATTTTTTAAGGATCCTGTTATATCACTTAACATATGGAGGAAGATACATGATTTGAGAAAGTAGCAATGAAACATATATTACCACATGGAAAATTAGATAGCCAGTGGAAGTTTACTGAATCATACAGCGAGCTCAAATCTGGTGCTCTGTGAAAACCTAGAGGGATCGGATGGTCTGAGAGGTGGGAGGGATGTTCAAGAGGGAGGGAACATATTTATACCTGTGGCTGATTCATGTTGACATATGGCAGAAACCACCACGTATTGTAAAGCAATTATCTTCCAGTTAAAAATAAATAAATTGAAAGCAAAAGAATAAAACAGAAAAGCATCTTTGGCAATTTAAATATCTTTTAACCATGAATTTGGTTTTAGGGCTAGAATACTAATCCAAATTTGATTATGATGAAATCAAGCTTCATAGATTCAAACTAGACCCAATTTATTTTTTTACTAAAATGACATATCAAGCATTTTAACCCAGTTTAACAAGTCTCATTTTATTCTTGTTATGTATCATAATTTCCTATCAATACTTGAGATGGTTTTGAATCTTAATTCTGGCACCCAGCAGTCTAGACTCTTAATAAGATTGCATCTTTTCCGACTCTAGTCAAATATTTGATTAAATATGCTAAACCAAGGGCTGATCAGATGATATTGATATGGATTCTTTCTTTAATGGTATTAAAGCCTATTTATTCAATGAAACTGAAATTATTATTTTTCCTTGGAAAAAATCCATAATAAACCAAGATTAATTATATGTTTTATTTAAATAATTCCCTAGTATAAAAAGTACTTTTATATAAAGACTAAATTTGTTTTCACAAAAACCCTGTGAATTAGGCAATATTATTCCCCTTTCAAAGTATGGAAATTGAAACTCAGAGTTAAATAGCCTATGAAAAATCATAGTTTACACATGTAGAACTGTGAATGAAGCATCTTGATGTCTAGGGAATTTTCCAGTACACAAATCCCCCTCCCATTTTTCTCCTCTGAGTTACCACATCTATTTAAATAGAAAAAATAAACCCTACACAAACATTTTCGGAAAATGAAGATAAAATAAATAACATGTAAATGTGTAAAATAATATTATTTCAGAAGATTATTATTTTTCACCTTTATATTTATGTGATATCATTATATATATATATACACACGCACACATGTATATTTAATATATATGTGTAGGTGCTTGTATAGATATATAGACCTATTTACATATAGATATCTCTGCTGTTGCTGCTGCTAAGTCGCTTCAGTCGTGTCCGACTCTGTGCGACCCCATAGATGGCAGCCCACCAGGCTCCCACGTCCCTGGGATTCTCCAGGCAAGAACACCGGAGTGGGTTGCCATTTCCTTCTCCAATGCATGAAAGTGAAAAGTGAAAGTGAAGTCACTCAGTCGTGTCTGACTCAGCGACCCCATGGACTGCAGCCTACCAGGCTCTTCCACCCATGGGATTTTCGAGGCAAGAGTACTGGAGTGGGTTGCCATTGCCTTCTTCATAGATATCTCTATATATACATATACAAAGAAAGATCTCTCTATAAATATCTACCTATTTTGTTAATCTTATCTATTATCTATCTACCTACAGTGACCATTGAATCATATGGGTTTAAACTGTGCAGGTTCACTTATACGTGGATGATTTTCAGTAAATATTGAAAGTGAAGTCACTCAGTCGTGTCTGACTCAGCGACCCCATGGACTGCAGCCTACCAGGCTCTTCCACCCATGGGATTTTCGAGGCAAGAGTACTGGAGTGGGTTGCCATTGCCTTCTTCATAGATATCTCTATATATACATATACAAAGAAAGATCTCTCTATAAATATCTACCTATTTTGTTAATCTTATCTATTATCTATCTACCTACAGTGACCATTGAATCATATGGGTTTAAACTGTGCAGGTTCACTTATACGTGGATGATTTTCAGTAAATACATAAAATGGTAATACACAGTCTAAGGTTGATTGAATCCATAATTGTGGAACTATAATTGTGGATACAGAGGGCTTACATTAAGGATTTTTAACTGCACTCAGAGCTCCTAAACCCTCCTTGTTTGAGAATTAACTGCATATCTGGAATCAATAATGAAACTTAATCCTCTAACTATTTACTTGGTACCATACCAAGTGATTCACATATAATATTTTCTTGATCCTGCTCATTCATGTTATATGATTCAATTTTTGGATAGCCATAATCTTTATATTACAATTGAGGAAAATAAGATTTGGAGGGGTAATTTTATTTTTCAATCACATAGCTAGTAAGTAGCAGTGCAGGATTTAAATTCAGATCTCCCTGACTCCAGTCTCAATGCTCTTAAACATCAGTGTATTATTGAAGTGTATTTTTCTCTAAAAAGAAACATATATTTAAAATCTAGGACCTCCCAAGTGGTCCAGTGGTTAAGAATTTGCCTACCGATGCAGGGGACACACATTCAATCTCTGGTCTGGTAAGACTCCACACACTGTGGGGCATATGTATCTGTGAGGCACGACTCTGAAGCCCTCAGCTCTAGAGCCCATGCCCTGCTACAAGGGAAGCCAGTGCGATGAGAAGCCCACACTCAGCAAGCAGAGTAGCCCCAGAGACAGGAGCCAGTGCAGAGCGATGAAGACCCAGTGTAGCCAAAAGGAAAAAAAAGAAAAGAGAGAAAGAAATCAAATCAGAATATTTCCCAGTAATGACACCAGGATCAGGCTCTTCTAATGTGTAATGGTCATCATTTGTCTGCTTTGAAAATTAGAAACTTTAGCATCTCTAATCTTTTGAACTTTGTGTTTTTCTGAGATTTCAAAAAATTGAAAATAGTGTCTCTTCATTCATATCTCCAACTATTTTCTTTCTAAAAATACATAATATTGAATATAACTTTCTAGATATTTAAATGCATTCAAAATATTTATTTATTGGTATATCTGCTAGCTCTCTTATAATATCCCCTGACTTTAAAATTTTTTTCACTCACTCCCAGTTTCAAGTTCATTCTGGTGGGGATGGATATGGAAGGAAAACAGGAGTTAAGGATTTCTATAAGCTTTCTGTCTTCTGTCATTATTAAAGCATATGCTAATGTGCCTGACTTTTCTTAGCTCTCTTTTTCTAACCATAGTTACAGGAAAATTATAGCAGGTGTGTTTTGTTGTGTTTTAAAAGCTCAGCACAGATTTTCATATTCATTCTCTAGTCCTGTCTTCTGAGTTCCACACGTGTGTTCTGTGTATTCAAAATCAACAGCAAACCTAAAATTGATTTTTAAGCTACACGCATCCTTTTTCCCAATACAAACATACTGATTATAGGGAAATAGTGTGGAAGGAATTTCTCTTCATTTTAATGCATTTCTTCCATGTGCCATTGCTTTTCTAATGTTTTATGCCACATAATGGATAAAACACTACTTTTTCATAGTGTCCAGTTCAACTTCTCAGGCTTCCTCCGTGGTGCTAGTGGTAAAGAATCCACCTGCCTACGCGGGAGACACAGGAGATTCTGGTTCGGTTCCTAGGTGGGGAAGATCCCTTGGAGTAAGAAATGACAACACACTCCTCTATTCTTGCCTGGTAAATCCCGTGAACACAGGAGCCTGGTGATTTACAGTTCATGGGATTGCCAAGAGCTGGACATGACAGCATACACACATCTCCAGCTCAATTATATGGGAAAAATCTTATACTGGTTACAACACTGGTGGTAAGATTATTTCTTTCCTTTCTGCTTTGGGACATATTGCACTCACCTAGTGAAACAGGCAGAAATTTTGCTTGAGCTCATTCTCCTCTGAGTCTTCTTTGGGCTTTCTTCTCAGACTATATTTCTGTAGTTCATCTAGGAACTATTGATTTTTTTCCAATTAGTTTTTTTTTTTTTAAACTTAATTTGTGCTAGCAGATTTCCGTAGCTTCATAGCTTCATAAGTTCATGTGCTAATGTTAAACACACATGCTAATGCTACAGCTTTTGAAAGAACTGTAGCCAGATATGCTGTAGCTAGTCCAGAATATGACAAAATTGGTTTTCTCTGCATCCAAAGTCATGACTTTTCAACCAATTTTGATGTGTAGATGCCATGTATGAATTAATGAGCATTTGTTTTCTGCTTATCAGGCCCACTTAAAATTCTAGTCTATGTTCTTCAGTACCATTCACATTGGGCGGGCTAATTATATTACATTTATTTTGAAGTGGAACACTATAGCATTGTGTGAAATACTATTTTTGAGGGAATGCAAGTGATGTTTTAAACAATTGGCTCTCTGGAAAAAGTATGTGTGTGTGCCTACTTAATGATATTATTATAAATTTTATTGAAAAGAAGGATGTGTAACATAATTTTCAGAAAATGATTAAGTGTATATTATTCACTGAAAGATGCTTATGATCAATTTGTTCTCATAGAATTTGTTAATTTTTGCCTAAATCTTCAGCCCATAGCCATACCATGGTGGCACTTTATAAACAAGCAGACTTCTGCTAAAAATCGAGGCTGATATTTTCATTCATATTAATAGAAAGACATCACTGAAACAAAGAAGAGATATCTTGGAACTACAAGCATTAGTCAATGATATGAGTGACTTCTTGATTTGGACAATGGTTTTTGAATACTATAAGAACATATTTTCAATCTTTTCATGCTATTCACTATGTAACAGCTATAGAGATTTCTAAAGTATGATATGCATTATTAAATCTCCATTACTTAAGTATAGAGTTTAGACAATCAACAAAATATATGTAATGCCATGATTTATAATATTTATCAGTTTCTGTGGTTAGCTACTAAGCTGTCACCACTGAATTCTGAGTTGCAAATATTACTTTTAATGTTTAATTTTTAATAATTTTTGTCTTTGATAAGCCAACCAAATTCCTGAAATTTTAATAATTTGCTCTCTCAAGCCAATACAAAATGTTTGTAGTATCCACTGAAATGCTTGAAATCTCAGTTTACTCAGTATTTCTCTGGCATGTTATTTAAACTCACTGAGCCACAGATTTCTTCATTTGTGAGAACTAGATAAAATTACATAGGTAAAGCCCTTCGAACAACTTTCAGAACATGGAAAGTACTTACTAGCGGATTGTTTGGCTCCCATTTAAAAAACAAAACAAAACACAAATCTGCCGACATTATAGTCAGAAAGACCAGTATCCATATTATCTTAAATTTAATATAAGGCTTATCAAGACAACATTTAAGACTCATTGCATTATTTCAAAATATTACATAAAATGTTGTTGTTTATTCATTTTAACTTATCTGAGTTATTTACACCTCTCTGGTTGTGAATGTACTAATAGGAATAATTTTCTTTATGAGTAACTTTGTGGATTTGTTTTCCTCAAGGCACATTTCAAGTTCTAATACCTGAGAAGAAGATTCCAAAAAAGAGAATATTATGTAGAGCAAGTTGGAACTTTAAAAGGGAATATTAATTTCTAATCATGGCTTTCAGTTTTGTCAAACTACTTTCTTTGCATCATGATAATAAATATGTGTTTTGTCAACCTCCTTCCTCTATCTTCCATTATTAGGTATGAAGAGATTTTATTATTCATCCACATTTCGAAGGTTTCTACCTTAACAGAGCCAAAATTGTCAGCTTTTCAAATAGTAACTTGTTTTCTATGCCCTAAGGTTTGAAAGAAAATAGTCTCATAGAAAGTAGTAAACTGGCTTTCTGAATCCATAAATGACTTGATTTTTATCAGGGTATAGTTTGCTACATGTCTAGAGGTGTTTAGAAGATTTCCTAACAATAGAAAATGGGGTTTGTGGATAAATATGCTGTAACATTTTTTTTTTTTTTTTGCTATTTCCCACTAGGTTTTTATAATCTCAAAGTTGAGCTCTTCAAACTTGGAGACATTTTTCTAACCTAGAAGTGTTTAAAATTATAAATAAAAGTAAATGAATTTTACAATGATACAAGGAAGAAAAATAAGTTATAATTATTTAATTTGAAATATTTTTGAGCCATTCTCAGCTAACTATATAATTTATAGTATTGATAATATATAGATTCAGCCTATAAAAGAAGTCTGTCAGATAAATAGGCTGTTTTAATAATTAAGTATCATATTGTTAAACATAGGGCATCAGTATTAATTAAAAACAATACTAGGATAATACTAGACTATAGTTTTTTAGTGATTCTTCCACATCAGCTAAAGATGAAAAATATGTATCTTTTATATAAAGGATCTAGCTAAGCAAAGTCAAGACTGTAAAGTTTTAACTGCCTCTGTGTATGTCTCAAAAATACCAGATATCATTTTATTAAGGTAGAAATATAGGAACAGATACTGGGCATTTCCTATTGAGCTATGTTTAATGATCTGTTTTCATGACATTCCTTTGGGTAATCAGAAATTTTATTGCTTCAATATTATAGAAGTATCAGATTATTTTTGAAGGGGAAATAAAGGGGAAAACCAACACTGGATCAATGACTTGACATTGCTAGTCAACTTAAAGCATAAAAACATCTATTTAAAAATCTAACTAGAAGTTCTTCATCTGTAATCAACAGCAGTGCTCTAATTATGTATAGAATTGTCCAATATATTAGAGAATTTCTCTTCATCGAGTAATGTGCATTGGGATTTAACATTATTCCCTAGACAAAGACCAAAGGTTACTAATAACTTTTTAAAAAGTTGTAAGCAGCTATTTTTTCAGAAGTGTTTTCAATAAATTATAAATATCTCTTTTATTTTAGTCTCAATGTAAGGTGCAGTTGAAAAATTAGCAATTAATAAAGTAATTTTAGACAACAGCAAATTTCCGTACAAAGTAATATCCCTAATTGTTTGCATCTGAAACATAGCCTAGTCTAGCTACAGTTTGAATTAAGGATTTCTCTTCTCTCTCTCTCCCCTGTTTTGCAAACTCTTGCTTACTTTTCTTTAATAGATTTTTTTCTCTACCTCAAAAGTCACCCTCTGATCTCTCCAAGTTTCATTTCTCACATTCTTGAGATCATAACTTGAATGTTACCGACTTAGAGAAGTCTTCTTTGTCTACCATATTCAAAATTTCCAACTCTGTTTATTTCTGTTTGTTCACTTATCATTCATCATGGAATGTATTATTTTACTTTATTTATTATATGCCTCCTGCCAAGTAGAAAATGTTTCATAATGGCCCGGAATTGCTAGGCACTGTCTCCTCAATGACTAGCACACTGTCTGCCACATGAAAGTTGAAAGTGAATATAAATTTATTTATTTTAATTAGAGGTTAATTACTTTACAACATTGTAAATTTAGCTGCACAGTTGTGTCTGACTCTTTGTAATCCCATGGACTGTATCTTGCCAGGCTCCTCTGTCCATGGAATTCTCCAGGCAAGAATACTGGAGTGGGTTGCTGTTTCCTTCTCCAGGGGATCTTATCAACCCAGGGATCANTACAACATTGTAAATTTAGCTGCACAGTTGTGTCTGACTCTTTGTAATCCCATGGACTGTATCTTGCCAGGCTCCTCTGTCCATGGAATTCTCCAGGCAAGAATACTGGAGTGGGTTGCTGTTTCCTTCTCCAGGGGATCTTATCAACCCAGGGATCAAACCCTGGTCTCCTGCATTGCAGGCAGATTCTTTACCAACTGAGCTACTAGGTCTGCCACATAATACCTTTAAAAAACTTAATCAAGTGAACTAAATATGCTTGGTATAAGTTGAGGAACTCATTATTGAGCATAGACAAATACTGATCCCAACTAGAGTTTATTTGCCATCTAAATAACAAATTTGAAATTTTTATATGTGCAGTATTAGTGATTTAAAATATTTTTTGAAATGGGCAGAATATATTTATCTCACCATTTAAAAGCCCTAATTCTTTTTTATTTTTTATTTTAATGCAATTTTAAAGCTTACATTTCATACAGTACATTACAAAATATTGACCTAGTTCTTATTAGTAATATACAGTATGCATTCATTTGTAAATGTATTTATTCAAAGGAAAATGATAAAACTCCTACAGTATATTGTGTGAGTGTGTTTAGTCACTGAGCCATTTCCGTCCCTTTTGCAACCTCGTGGACTGTAGCCATCCAGGCTCCTCTGTCCATGGGAATTCCCAGACAATGATACTGGAGTGGGTTGCTGGTTCCTTCTCCAGGGGATTTTTCAACCCAGGGATTTAATACATATCTCCTGCATTGGCAGATGGATTCTTTACCACAGACATACCAGGGAAGCCCTATAGTGCATTAGACACTATGTAAATACCATGGATACGTTGAAGCCTGTAACCAGTAAGGGAAACAGGTTTAGGACTGTTTAGACCATACAACTCAAAAATGAACTTACAGATGTTATCACTGAATCTTATTAAAATCTATTATAGGATGATCAGACTTAGTTTGGAATATCAGAGAAGGGCGCCCTGAAGAAGTGATGGTTAAACTGACATCTGATCCCCCTGGTAATCATGTTTGTTTCCTTAATCTGTGAGTGTCTTTCTGTTATGTAAGTAAGCCAATCTGTATTATTTCTTTTTGGAGTCCACATATAAGGGATGTTGAATGGTATTTCTCCTTCTCTCCTCTGACTTACTTCACTCAGTATGACACTCTCTATGTCCATCCATGTGGAATAGTTAGGGACTTTGGGAAGGTCACGCACACACTGCTATATTTAAAAGGGATAACCAACAAGGAGCTGCTGTATAGCACAGGGAACTCTGCTCAATGTAATGTGCCAGCCTGGATGAGAGAGGGGTTGAGGGGAGAAAGGATACATGTACATATGGCTGAGTCCCTTTTCTGTTCACCTGAAACTACCACAACATTTTTAATTAGCTATGAGTTTCCTTGATAGCTCAGTTGGTAAAGAATCCACCTGCTATGCAGGAGACCTCTGTTTGATTCCTGGATTGGGAAGATCCACTGGAGAAGGGTACACTACCCAATCCAGTATTTTTGTGCTTCCACTGTGACTCAGCTGGTAAAGAATCTGCCAGCAATATAGGAGACCTGGATTTGATCCCTGGGTTGGGAAGAGCCCCTGAAGAAGGGAAAGGCTACTCACTCCAGTATCCTGCCTGGAGAATTCCATGGATTGTATAGTCTGTTGGGTCTTAAAGGGTTGGACATGACTGAGTGATTTTTACTTTCTTTCACCTTCACACACATTCTACCCATGGACTGTAGCCCACCAGGCTCCTCTTTACATGGGATTCTCCAGGCAAGAATGTTGGAGTGGGTTGCCATGCCCTCCTCCAGGGGATCTTCCTGACTCAGGGATCAAACCTGCGTCTCCTGAGTTTCCTGCATCGCAGGCAGATTCTTTACTGCTGAGCCACCAGGGAAACCTGATCAGCTATACCCCAATACAAAATAAAAAGTTTAAGTTTATCATGAGACAGAATACCAGTTAAAAAAAAAAACTGACATCTGAAAATGAATTGGTTGGTATTGGCTACTAGGTAAAGAAGGACTGGGAATAATGTGTCAGGGGGAAAACAAAGGTGCAAAAATTGGCAAATTGGAACAACTTGACAGACTGCGTTCACTCCCATTAATACAAATTATTTTATTTAATTTGAAACTACTTTAGAGTCAAATGATTTTCAATAGGATTTACTTTGTGTTGCATATTTGTAACATTTATTAAACAAAATTGAACACAATGTGAAGTCTTTTTAAAAAAATGAAATAGGGAAATACTGAAAGTGTTCAAAAGGAATAATTTATGTTAATCAAGAGGGAAATAGATGCTTCACAAATTGATATTTTTGATGGTTTGCTTCAATTTTGTAAATTAATTTAATACACGGTTCCTTGATCATACAATGCAGACATCTCATCCAAAGAATACCACAAATATATGATGCCTTTCAAATTTTAATACACATTTACATATATGCTCTCATTTGATATTCACAAAAATATAAAAACCAAAGGAACAAAAGCCCAGTAGGCTCAGATATTAAAATATTATGACTCCAAGATTGTCATCTTTGCCATGTTGCCAGAATTTCTGGCCATTATAAAGAAAATTAGAATTAAGGAAAATCATTAAAGCTATGTTATCTGAGGGACAAATTCTTTTCAAATATTGAAGTAAAATATAAAGAGATGAAATAAAACATAGCTTACTAGTGTATAGGGCTTCCCTGATTTATAGATTCAGCGGTAAAGAATCTGACTGTAATGTGGGAGTCACAGGAGCTTCAGGTTCAGTGTCTGGGTCAGGAAGATACCCCAGAGGAGGGAAAGGCTACTCACTCCAGTATTCTTGCCTGGTGAATCCCATGAACAGAGGAGCCCGGCAGGGTACAGTCCATAGCAAGAGTCGGTCACAACTAGTGACTTAGTGTGCACTAGTATATAATTCTCTGTCTTTATTATATTAAAACTTTTCTCCGGATTACTCTGTAATGGTACTGCTAATCACCAATTTGTAAAAATACATTATCCATGCTAGTAAATGAATCAGATTTTATTTATGCCATCTAATTTGACATTTAAAAAACAAACCACATCAACAGAAACCTCCTGAAAGTATTCACTCTTAAATACCCTAAAATAAAATAAGTTATTCTGAGTCAGAATTAGCAACTAAAAAATACTAGAGATAGTATCATGCTAATGAAGAAGATAAATTTAAATGCTCAGGAAAAATTTTAAATATTAAAAATAACATTAAAGCTAGAAATATAAAAGTAATAATTTGAACTTATCTCTAAAACCTACTAATAAGACGATATGATGGAATACTGACTCCTACAAAATTATCTAGTTATCCATTTAAAATATAACTTTTATAAAATAATGTCTTGAAATTTAGCTATTCACCTTTTTTTTTTGCTTAAACAGAATTAAAAGCTACTTTGAATTTTAAAAATTAAATATGGAATATTATACCACAATACAAGATAAATTATTCAGTCTTATCTTNAGCTGTCTCTTATACACATCTCTCCTACAAAATTATCTAGTTATCCATTTAAAATATAACTTTTATAAAATAATGTCTTGAAATTTAGCTATTCACCTTTTTTTTTTGCTTAAACAGAATTAAAAGCTACTTTGAATTTTAAAAATTAAATATGGAATATTATACCACAATACAAGATAAATTATTCAGTCTTATCTTCAAATGTTGAATGGTTAATATTACTATAAAAAGTTAACATAAATCTACTATTTGAGGAAAGAGTGTGTTTAAAAATCATGTGTAAACTGTAGCTTCTCACCAGTAGGACCTCTTGGTTGTTTTTATAGAGTCTGTTTTGAGCAACTGATTGACTATTTCCTTTTCTCTGGTATGCTGAGATGGGTGCCACTAGTACTCTGACACATTCCTCTTGGGATCACCATGCTCCGTGTGACAGAGACCTGTATGCATATATAAAGGACCTACGGCCCTAAGAGGAGAGGGCAATGGCAGCCCACTCCAGCACGCTTGCCTGGAAAATCCCATGGACGGAGGAGCCTGGTGGGCTGCAGTCCATGGGGTCGCTCAGAGTCGGACTCGACTGAACGACTTCCCTTTCACTTTTCACTTTCCTGCATTGGAGAAGGAAATGGCAACTCACTCCAGTGTTCTTGCCTGGAGAATCCCAGGGACCGGGGAGCCTAGTGGGCTGCTGTCTATGGGGTCGCACAGAGTCGGACACGACTGAAGCGACTTAGCAGCAGCATGGCCCTAAGAACCCTCCATTTCACTATCTTTCTCTTTGGAGGCCAAATCAATACAAACCATCTGTTTCAGGTCGAAAATGAATATTTTAAATTTCTTTTTCTTCATCATGTCTTCTGTTTATATTTCTGTCTTTTGAGTTTTACTTTTCTTGTATTTAATTTCAGTCATACAAAAACGTATTATCTGCCAAGCTGTCTCTCCTGTCATGTTATGACCAGTGATTCCATTTTCAGGAAAAAGAAGGTTTTCTTGAGACATTTAGGTTTCTGGCAAATAAAAGGATCATATTAATCCATTATCGATAATGTTTTTTTTTTTTTAAGAGTACTATGAAGTACTGGGGTCCATCTAATATATTATTGAATTTTATTTGCTTTTTATAATTACCTCAAAAATTTCACTCCTAAATCACTCAGTAGATTTACTAGCCTGAACTGAAATATTTTATTAGATATTTTTATATATAATATATTTTTATAAGGTATTCAATCCTGTTGACATATTCAGTAATGAAATTTGTCATTTCTTCATACATTCAACATACTTTTACATGTAGTTTCCAGAATATTTAGACTTACATGAAGAATTCAGAAAATCTTGATTTTATTAAATATTCTAAGGTCTAGTTTATTACCACAGCCATTTAAGAAAGAAATTAAATTTTGTGGCTGTGTGTATATGTGTATGGTGGAGGGTTTTACACCTGTGTATAAGTGTAGTGTGTGTGATATCGTCCAGTTATTTTGTATTTAGGTTGGAGGTAAATATTTAACATTTTTAACAAGGTCACAGTCACCTTGTCTAAAATATTCTGTTTAGAACACTAGTTTTATATTATTTAGATGACATTTTAAGCTTTATGACTAAAATGCGTATGATCATGCTGTCTTGCTGTATGTTCTATTTAGTCTTTGCCATCAACATTTCAAATCCATGAAGCTGGCCATGGTGTGGTGAGAAAAAGCTGAGTGATTTCTGGTTTTCCACCAAATCTCACATTTTCCAGCAGAAAGAAAAAGAAAACTCAAATACTATGTCCCCACTATTTGTCCAGTGCATAAGATTCTTCTGGATGCAAATCACTGCACAAATATCTATAACCATGTTTAAAGAAGAGGAGAAATAAAATCTCAGATCTAAGCACTTTTTCTAAATACTCCTACCTCAAACATACATTTTATTAAAATAGTTAAATTAAGTGTAAGTTCCATAAAATGAGGGTGAACATGGACAAATTAATGAAAATGATCATTGCCACGTCTGACCTATGGGTTCACATTTTCTGGTTTGCTTTCAATTTTTTCCTTTTTTAAACCAGGGAAGGTTAATCGCTGTTAAACTCTTTCATGTGTTTTTTTACACAATTACTTTGACTGGAACACCATATAACGCTTTAAAACCACAGAGTTTCTGGCTAAAAGTCAATGTCATCTGAAGAGATGAATGATTAGCAGTTGATCTTGAGAAAAATAGCCTACTGAATGGAGGAGAGTTTAGACTTCACCCTCTTATCTGAGTACTGCTGTGAAAGTAAAAGTCGCTCAGTCGTGTCCGACTCTGCAACTCTGGACTGTAGCCTACCAGGCTTCTCCATCCATGGGGTTCTCCAGGCAAGAATACTGGAGTGGGTTACCATTTCCTTCTCCAGAAGATCTTCCCAACCCTGGGATTGAACCCGGGTCTCCCGCATTGGAGGCAGACGCTTTAACCTCTGAGCCACCAGGGAAACCTGAATATTGCTATATGGTAAAGAAATACATACATTTGTGTTTTGTTATAATCTTGTGTTTGTTTTTATTTATTTAAAACATGTATTACCAGAGATCAATATAAGATTTGCTATACTAATAAATACCATAAGAAATTTTTATGAATCAGTTTATTATCAATTTCCTTATTTTTTAGGGCACAGAAATATGATACAAAAACATGCTGGAATTAGGAAATGTCAAGATAGAAAGTGGCATAGTATGATTTAATTATAAGTCTTGAAACAGAAGGAATCTCTAAAACCCTCCATTCTATTTTTTTCATTTTATAGAATTAGAACTAGAGGAATGGAAAGCATTAGTTGGTCATCCCAGGTGATACTGCTTTGGTACAACAAGAATGATAATCATTCCTTCTGCCCCTACCTCTAACTTGTTTGTCTCAGTTGTCAAAATTTGAGTAATACTATGTTAACTTAGTCATTCATAAATTTTGGAGCTTCATGGTATCTTTTAAAGTAAAACTGAAATATTAAATCAGAGTATTGTCATGGAATTTTCAGAGCTTTAGCTTCATCAAATACAAAATCCAAAAGTAAAATTAAATAATTATAAGATGAAAACAGTAAAAAAGAAAACCATCTAAAAATATAAAGTATCTAAGAATAATTTAAAAAATATATATATAATTATTTTTAATCTAAAAATCATGCACTGTACAATTGATCCTTATTTTTGTTATTTTTGTTATATTTCTAAACCAAAAAATGTCCCAAACACTAGCAGAACTAATCTAACTTTTGACTAAAGAATGCTGTTCTAAGTTATCTGACCTCATAAACACCTATTTTACAGGTTTTATAAACATGAGAGAAAGAAAAAATTTCCTAGAATGATCCAAGATTAGAGGACTAGAAAATGGCAGAGTAAGGCATAGAAATGACAGATTCCAGATGTTCTTTCTGCCATACCAAACAGTTTCAGCAAAGAGAAAATAAGTTACTTTAAGAACAAACTTTTGAAATGCAAAAGAAATAAAAAGAAAAAGCAAGCATACATAAAATATCTTCCTATTAAAGAGTGTATATAACGTGCTACATTTTTGTTGAAGAAATATATATTATATATCAGTTAAAACCATATTCAATTATTTTATAATGAAAAATATTTTAAATAAAATAAAGAAAAAGGCAGCTGTTTACACAGTTCTATTAAAACAGCTTTCTATAGAAATGCTTCTTTTCTCAAATAAAAAAATAATAAAAACAATATTAAATACAGAATGTAAATTTATTTGATTCATTATTATGTGTGATGCCAATGATATTTTATCTCTTCAGTGACTCATAACTGGAATGAAACAAAATAGTACCAATCTCTTATGTTTTATTCCCCACATTCGTGTTTTCAGTTACTGAATTATATTACTTTATAATTATGATTATTAAGTACTCCTACTTTATTGATTATGCCAAAGCCTTTACTGTGTGGATCACAACAAACTGTGGAAAATTCTGAAATAGATGGGAATACCAGACCACCTTACCTGTCTCCTGAAAAATCTATATCCAGGCCAAGAAACAACAGTTAGAACTGGACATGGAAAAACAGACTGGTTCCAAATAGGGAAAGGAGTACATCAAGGCTTTATATTGTTACCCTGCTTATTTATCTTATATATGGAGCACATCATGAGAAATGCTGGACTGGAGGAAGCACAAGCTGGAATCAAGATTGCCGGGAGAAATATCAATAACTTCAAATATGCAGATGGAACCACTTTTATGGCAGAAAGTGAAGAACTAAAGAGCCTCTTGACGAAAGTGAAAGAGGAAAGTGAAAAAGTCGGCTAAAAACTCAACATTCAAAAAGCTAAGGTCATGGCATCTGGTCCCATCACTTCATGGCAAATATATGGAGAAATGATGGAAACAGTGACAGACTTTATTTTCTTGGGCTCCAAAATCACTGCAGATGGTGACTGAAGCCATGAAATTAAAAGACTTTTACTCCTTGGAAGAAAAGCTATTACCAAACTAGACAGCATATTAAAAAACAGAGACATTACTCTGCCAACACAGGTCCATCTGGCCAAAGCTATGGTTTTTCCAGTAGTCATGTATGGCTGTGAGAATTGGACTCTAAAGAAAGCTGAGCACCAAAGAAATGATGCTTTTGAACTGTCATGTTGGAAAAGACTCTTGAGAGTCTTTGAACTGCAAGAATATCAAACCAGTCAATCCTAAAGGAAATCAGACCTAAATATTCATTGGAAAGACTGATGCTGAAGCTTAAACTCCAATCCTTTGGCCACTGATGTGAATAACTGGCTCATTGGAAAATACTCTGATGCTGGGAGAGATTGAAGGCAGGAGGAGATGGGAACGACAGAGGATGAGATGGTTGGATGGCATCACTGACTCAATAAGTATGAGCAAGCTCCAGGAGTTGGTGATGGACAGGGGAGCCTGGCGTGCTGCAGTCCATGCAGGTGCCAGGAGTTGGACATGATTGAGTGACTGAACTGAACTGACTAACTGTGAAGAGTTTCTTCATGATTAAGCCAACATTTCTCTTATGCTTATTCATCCACTCAATTAAGAAATACGTACCAATACCCTTCCTTCCAAACCCTGGAGATATAACCATGAACAAAATCCAGACAAAAACCCCTGCCCTAACAAAGTTTTCAGGCACTGAACAAAATCAATAAATAAAATACATTTTATAGAGCAAACTGGGTGGCATGGAGAATAACAAGAACAAAATCAGGGAAGAGGCTGAAGAAAGTGCCAAAGAAATGAAGATTGGAATTCAGAGAAGATTTCACTGAGGTGGTGATGAAGGAAGTGAGAGAATCAGTCACCTGGGGATAGTTGGAGGAAGAGGATGCAGTCGGATAGAACATAAATGGCAAAGACCCCACGGCAAGACTGCGTATGACATATTTAAGGAAATGAGCAATAGGCCAGTGTGATGAACACTGAATGAACAAGGAAGAGACTAGTAAAATATAATAAGTAAAAATGAATGAAAATCGTATCTGATAAATTCCTGTAGGCCACTGTGAACTATTTTTTCCCCATCAGATGGGAAGGTACTGAAAAATTTTGAGCAGAAGAGGAGCACAGTCTGACTTACATTTTAACAAAATCGCTCTGACAGCTGTGTTGAGAATAAACTAAAAAGAAGAGTTATCACAATTAAAAAGTTACTGTAATGATAGAAAAGGTGATGGTGGCTTTTTTTAGCATGGTTGCAGTGCAGGGGGTGAAAGTGGTTGGATTCCCGACCCCTGAATACAAAAATATGAGAGAAAAAAAAAATACAGGAAAACTGAGAAGACTCTAACACTTGATTTGAGCACCTTTATGTATGAAGTTGATATTTGTTAAAACAGAAGAAATTGAGAGCAGTCGTTTTGGAGAGTAGATCAGAATTTTTCTTTTTTTCAATATTAACTTTGAGATAGCTCATAGATATTTAAATGGAAATGTTGAATAAACACTCAGATTTGTGCGTTAAGATGAGGCCCATATGGGTGATAAAATTTATGAGTTATTATCATAGAAATGGTAATTAAAGCCTTGAAACTGGTTGATATTGCCAAGGGAGGAATGCACACCAGAGGAAGTTATAGTCAAAATCTGTGCTCTGGGATTTTCTAAAGTATATGAGAGAGAAAGTTAAAGAGGAAACATTAAAAGAGAATGAGAAGGAGCCACTGGTGAGGCAGCAAAAGAACCAGAAAAGTGAGATTTCATAGAAATCATATAGAGTATTTCAAGGTGGTGCAAAAGATCAAACCAGGTCAAATGCTATTAGTATGTCAAATAGAATTGAAATTTCAATTCACTGAGAATTGGAAATAAAATTCAACACTGTGAAGGACATAGGCAAGTGTGACAAGAACAATTTCATTGACATTGTGAGCTAAAGAGAAATTGGGAGGACAGGAATTAAAGATAGTGAGTACAACTCATTTAAAAGAGTTTTGTTGAAATGATAACAGAGAGATTGAGTCGTATTTGTAGAGTGGAGTGAATTTAACAAAGGTAGTTTGGAATAGCAGCATGTCTAAAACTGTGGGAATAATACAAGTGGAAATTATTGATGTAAGAGAGAGTGAGGAAAAGATTGATGGAGTTGTGATGTCTTACACGAACTTGGGTCACTGAATTGATGTCCTTGAACATCAAGAAAGAGTGGATTCTGTGACACAAGTGGCAAAGAGCACAGACCTAAAGCTGAGAGCACAGATCTATTCCAGAAGCAAAGATACCTACCTATATGGGCATAAATTCAGGATAGCAGGAGATGAGATGCTAGCAACTTGTAGAAGTTCTCTTCTAACTCATTTTATAGTCTAAGGGGTTTGGAAGCAAGATTATCAGCTAATTTAGGATGGAGAGACGATGAAAGAGTTTTGATGTGAGATGAAAAGTTAAAAATGTTTCACTTGGAGAATAGAAGAGAAAGATTCTGATAGTACAGTATCTTTACTTGAAGCATTAAAAGTACATTTGAAGTGGATGATTATACTCTTAATAAAAGAGTGTATTTTTATATGTATGCTTTTGTTTAGCCACATTTAGCCATCTGGGTACAAGGATGGAATGGATTTACAGTTAGATTTAACTGTGATTATGATTTGTCTGAGTAAGGATGACAGAAGAGGGAAAGGGGTCAAGGAAGGTGAAGGTACATGCAGGGAAGTGATCAAAATGGTAGTCATGAAATTGAAGTGACCTGAGAAAGTGAGAATGTGTGGGAGTGAGTAACAGTGAAAAGATGGGAGGTTTATTGATGTAAAGGTCCATATGCTGTTAAATTAACTTGGAGAAATTGAACAGGAGAAAAAGGAGGTGTGATTAAAGGTGGGAAGCCTGACACTGAGATGGGAAGAGTACTTTGAAAGAGGCAAGGTAGAGCACATGTCCACTTCCCAGACCAGTGATAAAAGGATTTTGGAAGTGAGAAGGTCAGGGAAAGAACTCCCCAGAGGAGAGAGCTAGGATTCAGTAAAGAAAGCAGGTAAAGAAACTATGAACATATTTCTTGACTGGATATTGCAAACAAGGAAATCACGATTGTTTTCATACTCGCTCTAACTTCACTTGAAGATGGATTTGTTATTCATGCACCTGTGTGTGTGCTAATTCACTTCAGTTGTGGCCCACTCTTCACAACACTGTGGACTGTAGCCTGCTAGGTTTCTCTGTCCATGGGATTCTCTAGGCAAGGATACTGAAGTGGGTTGCCATGCACTTCCAAGAAACATTTCAGACCCAGAAATTGGACCCAGAGATCAAACCCGCATCTCATGTCTCCTGCATTGGCAGGCAAGTTCTTTACCTTAGCGCCACCTGGGAAACTATTCCTAGGTGTTCATGTAGGGTTTTATTAACCTCTTTCATCTTAGCTGTTAAGCATAATTATCTCCATTTTAAGATAAGAAAAGAATCTAGTTGAGATAGAATTATTTTCCCATATCACCCAGGTTGTAAATGGCAGCACTGGGACTTAGACCCAGGTCATGGGCACAGTATTTCAACAGATTCATCCTAAATATTTTTCCCCTATGTGGAGCTGAATCAATCTTAAATGAGATGCTGACAGAGTAATCTAAATATCATCTACCTAATGCTAGTATTCTAGGACAGGACACATTTGTGCCTCTTGCACATGATTCTGACATTTTCATTCAATAAGTAAATACTGCAGTAGCCACTGGGGAAACTGTAGTAAACTCAATAGACAAGTTTCTTGCCTTCAAGAAATTTCATGGAGTATTTGAAAGAGGAATTAAATATGTAATTATGCAGATACACTGAAAAGTCTGCAGTTGTAAAAAAAGATTCAGACACTTGATAGCCTGGTGCAACAGATTGCTAAGGTGTCTCTGAAGCAGTGCTAAAAGTGCTTGGAAATTGGGTCTGAGTATGAGAGGATCCCACCAGAGATTGTATGAGGACTTTGAGAAGGGAAGGCTCTTGGAGTCATGGAGAAAAAAGGAAGCCTAGCCATAACATCAGATCATAAAGAGGGGAGAGACAAGAGACTTGCCTGAAA
Organism: Oreotragus oreotragus; assembly: GCA_006410675.1. Classification (NCBI taxonomy): domain Eukaryota; kingdom Metazoa; phylum Chordata; class Mammalia; order Artiodactyla; family Bovidae; genus Oreotragus; species Oreotragus oreotragus. The sequence continues at coordinate 596,631 of SJYX01014544.1, forward strand.
AGGGGATGAGGATACAAATTAAGTCTGTTTCAGATATTATATTTTTGTCTAAAAACTCTGGCAAAGGCTTTGAAACAGAAGAGTAATTCAGGCATTCTCATTTATGAAACTATCTTCTTTAATTTATTCTCAACAATTATGAAAATATTAAACATGGTATCTAGTGTTAATACTAGATGCTTTTCTTCTACATTTTGCACACATAAAATTTGCAAAAGGTACTTTATAAATTCCTAAGATAATTTCTAAAATACTTTTAATTATACATACATTTAAAGGTAATTTAGTAGTAAGGGTAAATGCTGGATTTGGTCACCTTTATGATAAATTTTAGTGTGTATATATATATATCAGTTCAGTTCAGTCGCTCAGTCATGTCCGACTCTTTGCAACCCCATGAATTGCAGCATACTAGGCTGTCATTTTGCGTTGCACTTTTATCTTTTTTAATGAAAATATAAAATCCAGATATATACAAAAGCTTTGCATGGATTTGAAAATCTTGATTAAACATTCAGTTACATACATTTTCCCATTGATCTGGCTTCTTCTTTCAAACTGTTACAATTACATATTTTGCCAAATGTTCTCTTTTAATACTTACATTTGCTAAGTGATTTTTTTAGATGCTGAACTAACGATCATAATATCACTGATTTCCTTTATTGAAGCCAAGAACATATATAAAAATAAATAATATAAAATTGACTGATTTTATAGTTTCAAAGCTATTTTACTTTTTGAACTTAGATATAAAGCAGACTCATTTTTTTTGATAAATAACACTTATTACAAAGAACCTTAGGGTCATGATGTGTGAGCTATAGCATTATATAAAAATGAGTACTATTATTGGTATTTCTGAATAATTTAAAATTTCTGTGTCAAACAGTGACCCATCTACTAGCGTTTCTGTCAGTAGATCACTATTTTCATGGAAAAAGATCAAGATGCTTGTTATGTAATGATATTTCACAAAAATGGTGTTAATGTTATATGATGAACTATTAAGATATATAATCATTTGTTCCAGTGATTCCTACAAAGCAAAAACAAGAAACAAGCAAACCTACAGGAGTATGTGCATGTACACACACACACATTTTCTTTGACCTTGATGTTAATTTAAGCTTAAATGATTTCTCTTGACTACATTTAGGGCATTTGTATCTATATGACTTTATATAGCCCTTAATCATAGTAGATGACTTCAGTAGCCCTTGCTACTAAAACTATGTACTTAATGTAATTGAAAATTAAAATTGGAAGATCCTTTTAAAAATCCTTTGGATCAACCCCACATCTTGGGTTTAAGTTTCTCTTATATCCCTATCAATTGGTCACCCATCACCCAACTGTTAATTTAGAATTCTTACTTTCTCATTTATATTCTGTTTTTGACTCCTAGTAATTTCTCACTTATGTTTAGCAATTTCAGTGTACCTTTTGTCAGTTCTAGTTTTCCAACATGTCCAACATTATTGCTTGTTAAGAGTTTGCATCCACTTTGAACTGAGTTAAAAAAAAATAATACCAGGATAAAGCTAATAGTGTTAAATGCTGTATACATGAAAGACAGATATTTGTGGGAAAATCTTAGACATGTATCAGTGGGAATAGATGAAATATATTCTATGCAGAAAGAATAGCATGCATAGAGGAATGTAAGTGGAAAAGTTATTATGCGTAAATACTTTAAACAGCCCAACTTGACAAAAATAGTCAAAATGTGGAAGGGATTGATGGAGATTAGATTAGACTGAAAAGGTAAGTTAAGGAAATATTCTGAAGGACTATGAATATCTGATTAAAAGTTTAAGCTTTCACTTAGTAAAATTTTAATAAGGTATGTATATGTCCAATTTAATCTTTATAAATATTAACATTAAGGTAGAATAAATGAGTATGAAAAATAAGAAAAACAAAATATGTTGTTAGTCATTGATAAAATAATAATGTTTCAATTAGAATGATGGCAAGAAAGTGGACATGGAATGATGATCATATTTTCAAAATAAACTCTGATTTTCAAACATTGGAGTGACCCTTTATCTGTACTATCTCAAAACTATCTCATGATAAACAAACCCTAAGTATCCTCTTTATATATGAAAAAAATAATAAAAGGATCTTCAAAAGCTGATATAATAAGCTCAAGGCTGTACAACTGTCAATGAACAGTGAAGCAGAATATCATTCTTCCCTCTCTAACAGAAGACCCTTCCAGACTAGTTCTTTAGTTCTCTAATTTTCTGTTTTAAATTTCTTAGAAAGTTTATCTTTGAATGGCTTAACTTACCATGTCCATAATATCTTGCCAGATTAACATTTCTAACTGTAGCTTCTCACTGGAGTGTAAATGTTGCATGACCAACATGCTCTTGTAAATTTTTCCTTAAATTTTGCATAATTTTGAAAATTTAAGTTAAAAAAAATTTCCCAAACTTTGGCAATGCTGTGTTTTGTCAAATGAGAATCATTTAACTCTGTATTTTGTTTTACTGTACCAGATACAAATCAACAAATCTAATGTACAATAAGCAAATTGTTTGCTTTTCTGGTGAGTTTTTTCCTTTCTGTGGCTAGAATTGACTATTATACTTATTAAAATTTATAGTATATTGCCTTTTTAATTCCATCTGAAATGATTCTTTATAAAAATTAGAACTGGATGAATTGAATTAGTTTATGAATGCATCGCATCCCGCTTTTCTGCTCCTTCACAAATAACTCTGCATCTAAACTTTGTTCTCTTTGTCTGAAATTTTATTTTTCTACTCTCTTAAGCTAAAATCTTGATATCCATATATGACTCTACATATATGTGAGTGACAGTCCTGGTGATCGTTTCTTAATCTCCTGAGTCTCTATTTCAATAAGAACTACATTTTTCCCCAAGACTCCACAAATTCATTTTTATTTCACTAATTCTAGTGTCTTTTCTAAAATCTTTGCTATACATTTGTCCTAGATTTTTTATATAATAGATATAATAAAGTTTAAAAATAACATCTAATACTTAAAGATTATATTTTTTAAAATCTTTCTTTTTTGTTTTTTTAATATAAATTTATTTATTTTAATTGGAAGTTAATTACAATATTGTATTGGTTTTGCCAAGTTGAACCACTTTCAACTTGAAAATTACCTTTCCCAATAAACAACTGGGTGAAGTGAAGTGAAGTGAAGTGAAAGTTGTTCAATCCTGTCCGACTCTTTGTGACCCCATGAGTCATACAGTCCATGGAATTCTCCAGGCCAGAACACTGAAGTGGGTAGCCTTTCTCTTTTCTATGGGATCTTCCTGACCCAGGAATCAAATCAGGGTCTTCTGCATTGCAGGCAGATTCTTTACCAACTGAGATATGAGGGAAGCCCAATTATTTCCTAAATATTATTTCATCCCACTTCAAGCTCTACAGCATTGTTTAATCATTATGTATAATGCTATCTCATTTGTCTTTCCACTCATATTACCTCTGCTTACATTCTAAAGTAGAATTTAGGTCACTGTTTGAACACTTGAAGTGTCTCCTTTAAAATGTTTAAGTGTGATAGGACTTGTCCCACTCATTTGATACACAGTCAAGGCTATGGTTTTTCCTGTGGTCATGTATGGATGTGAGAGTTGGACTGTGAAGAAGGCTGAGCGCCAAAGAATTGATGCTTTGGAACTGTGGTGTTGGAAAAGACTCTTGAGAGTCCCTTGGACTGCAAGGAGATCCAACAAATCCATTCTGAAGGAGATCATCACTGGGGTTTCTTTGGAAGGAATGATGCTAAAGCTCAAACTCCAGTACTTTGGCCACCTCATGCGAAGAGTTGACTCATTGGAGAAGACTCTGATGCTGGGAGGGATTGGGCGCAGGAGGAGAAGGGGATGACAGAGGATGAGATGGCTGGATGGCATCACTGACTCGATGGACGTGAGTCTGAGTGAACTCCGGGAGTTGGTGATGGACAGGGAGGCCTGGCGTGCTGCGATTCATGGAGTCGCAAAGAGTCGGACACGACTGAGCGACTGAACTGAACTGAACTAAATACATTTCCTGGGGTTGTAGCTCAGCTGGTAAAAGAATCCACTTGCAATGTAGTAGAACCCAGTTTGATTCCTGGGTTGGGAAGATCCGCTGGAGAAGGGATAGGCTATCCACTCTAATATTCTTGGGTTTCCCTCGTGGCTCAGCTGGTAAAGAATCTGCCTCCAATGTGGGAGACCTGGAGTTAATCCCTGGGTTGGGAAGATCCCCTAGAGAAGGGAAAGGCTATCCATCCACACCAGTATTCTAGCCTGGAGAATTCTCTGGACTATATAGTCCATGGGGCTGCAAAGAGTAGGACACGACTGACAGACTCACTTTCAATACATTACTTACATTGGTATTAAAATTTTACACCTATTCCTTTCTTCCAAAATATCTCTTTAATCCTCACAGATGACTTGCATTATTTTATTCTTCTTTGTCTCTCCTGCACCTAACATTGTGCCTTATAGAACATATTGCATCATTTTTGGTTATAAAGTGCCTCAAGCTCTCTTCTTATGTTTTTTTTTTTTTTTTCAGTTTTATTGAATTTGTTGCAATATTGCTTCTGTTTTTTTTCTTTTCTTTTGGCCACAAGGCATGTGGGATCTTAGCTCCTTGACCAGGGACTGAGCCTATAGTCCCTGTGTTGTAAGGTGAGGTCTTAACCACTGGACCACCAGAAGATCCCCCAGGCTCTCTTCAAACACAGATATATATCTAGGGATGTAATGCTGTTGATTTTAGTGTGTGTGTGTGTGTTTGTGTGTATGTGTGTATTGGTAGTTTTAGGAAAAGTAGCAATGGTTTAAGCATCATTGCAAAATGCTTTATAGACCAATAATAATTTATATATTTTATATATTAGAAATGTTTCTGGCTTAATGTGAGCAGCTTTACAACCCAAGTTATGGTATATTATATGATAATACTGATCCATGGCCTTGCCTTATCTACCACTAAAAGAATAGTGCAGATTTGGAGAAGAAATCTAAATTTTGATATTCATATAGCTTATACATAAATAATTATAGAATCATCATTTAATAGCAAACAAGGTGTGAATATACTGTTTATTTCGAGGTATAAGTAGTAAGGAACATGTTTTTACTTAAATTCATAAAAATCAATGATGTTTTATCAGTGTGGCAAAAACACAGCATGTGGTTTTCTGTAACATAAATCTCTGTCATGGAAATCCCAGCTGCCAATCACTTCAATAAATATTTTATGAGACCTAGAGGTCAGGATAATCTTGTCCTATTAGTAACCTTTTTACAGCAATAGATGAATTGCTAAGTGCACTATAATAGTCAATAACCCTCTGTGCAAACAAACCAGGACAATATTACTCATTTTTGTCTTTGACAGTTGAAAATATGGTATCTGATACATGCATTAGCCATAAAAATATTAGATAGGGGATACAATCACCTCCTCTATAAGTAAGATTATATATATATGTTTGTGTGTATTTATCTTTACATTAATGGAAATCTTTAGATTTTTTTGAGGAAATAAAATTTATTTTTTTTAGATTTTATTTTACATATTCTCCTGAAGTGGAACTAATTATTCCCCTTAAAATGAGAAATACACACACAGACAGACACAAAGGAGAATTTCAATTACATTGAGTTCATGTGCATCTTTGAACAAGGAGCAAAAGACAAATGTGATTGAAATGACTTCAGCAAAAGCTTCCAAATTATTTTATCTAACACTATTTAATTTCCCAGCTACTCCCTCAGCCCCTGTAGACATGTTGCATGCAAGTTAGTTTCACAGATTTGCTTTTTTTTAATGTATTTACTCTAGATCTTTATGCCATTTAGCACTCATAAAATCAGACTGCAAATGGGAATAAGGTTTTAAATTGTACTGAAGTTCAGTTCAGTTCAGTTGCTCAGTTGTGTCTGACTCTTAGCGACCCCATGAATCGCAGCACGCCAGGCCTCCCTGTCCATCACCATCTCCCGGAGTTCACTCAGACTCACGTCCATCGAGTCCATGATGCCATCCAGCCATCTCATCCTCGGTCGTCTCCTTCTCCTCCCGCCCCCAATCCCTCCCAGCATCAGAGTCTTTTCCAATGAGTCAACTCTTCGCATGAGGTGGCCAAAGTACTGGAGTTTCAGCTTTAGCATCATTCCTTCCAAAGAAATCCCAGGGTTGATCTCCTTCAGAATGGACTGGTTGGATCTCCTTGCAGTCCAAGGGACTCTCAAGAGTCTTCTCCAACACCACAGTTCAAAAGCATCGATTCTTCGGCACTCAGCTTTCTTCACAGTCCAACTTTCACATTCATACATGACCACAGGAAAAACCATAGCCTTGACTAGGCGGACCTTAGTCAGCAAAGTAATGTCTCTGCTTTTGAATATACTATCTAGGTTGGTCATAACTTTTTTTCCAAGGAGTAAGCGTCTTTCAATTTCATGGCTGCAGTCACCATCTACCCACGTTCAATGCCTGGGCAGGGAGCTAAGATCTCTCTTCAGGACCGTTCACTGCTACCTCTCAAGATCAGTAACAGAGAGTATGTTGTCCATGCAGGAAGGAAGGGCCTGCAGTGTCAAGTGAGATTTCCAGGACCTCATCTTCGTCTGAGAGTATCTCTACAATCTGCATCTTTGACCTTATTAGTAAAGCTTAGTGCCGGTAAGATATTTGATTCATGTGAATCTAATCATGGGCGTTAGTTTAAGCAATATCTGTACTGCTTATTTTTTAGACTGGCGGGGGGTCACTATGAAATAATAGTACCTCCATCTATGGGTGTTTGCTAGAGTATTTTTTATACATTTCTCTTTTAAGTTTCTCAAAATCAAAATAAAAGAGGGCTGGGTTAGAAAATGTATGCTTGAACAAAGGGCTAGAGGGAACAAATGGGTGCTAATTAAACAAGGAAGCCATTAGAGTGATGTGGCTCTCATGCCCTGGCATCCTCTGTAAGCAAGCTGAATCTAACCTGGTCTGAGAGTCCAGAAATCAAAGTACGAAACAAATCCAGTCAACTAGGCAATTACATCTAGTCAATGAATAATTTCCTTGCCTCAGCTTTTCTCTATTAAAGTCTCTCCCTAGCTCTTGGAGACTCCAAACTGCAAGGAGTGGGGCTATTTGTTCTTATTTTATTGTACTTTTAAAATGCACTGAAATTAACAACTCCAAACTATAACTGTAGAAATGGCAGGTGACAAATTAAAAATATTTTTAAACTTCTCAGATTTGTCTCTGATGAGCACCACCTGCTCACATGTGCTTTTTATATTCCGTGATAGCATACAAGCTTTTTGTGGGTGGTGAATAATCATAACTGGCACATTGCCTGCCATGTCACTAAACGAAGGGTCCATTGTAGTTATTGCCAAAGGTGAGCTGGTGAGCCTAGCCAGCTCAGGAAAGAGTACCTTCCATCCGACAGTCGTGGGACTGCAGTCACTCCCTCGGTGTGAAAGGGAGGAAACTCAGGCTGTAAAAACACAGGATACTAACCCCAGATAGCGGAGAAGCTAAAAACAACACTTTAACATTATTCTTAAATATTTGTGTATTTTTCATGTTTTTCAAGGCCAGAGAGGTAATAAACGGGTCCGTAGAGCACAGCGGCTGGGACCGCAGGGAAAGTAAAACTGTAAGGCCGGACCCTGGGGCCATGACGGGCCGCCCCTCCTCTCTCTCCCAGGCGGGCGAAGTCCATAACGGAAGGAGCCTCCCAGACCCCGGGGACCAATGACAGCACACTTGACCGGATAAAGCACCGCCCCCCCCTCCCCGCTACCACCCCCCAGCCACGTAGAAGGCCCCGTCAGCCCGCGACGCCTCAGCCTGGCGACCTATCCGAACCCCTGTCCATCTAGCCTGACCGTCCCTCGCAACGAACGTCTAAAGACCACCCCCAACACCGTCCGGGCGCGGACTTCCTCGACCTGCCTCGTTCGGGTCCGGGAACCCCGCCCGGGAGCGCTTCGCCATTAAAAAGCCCGTTAGACACTCTTTTGGTGTCCTGGTCGTCTTTACCTAACAAAAACCATCCTGAGACATCCAGGACCAGCCATGGGTTCCACCCCATTCCCATCCCCCCAGGTCAACCCCTAGGGCACAATTTAGGATCCCCTAGAGTTTGTGATTTAGCAGCAACAGCAGCAGGATTTCAAAATCTAAGCCTCCTGAGCCCACTAACAGCCCAGATCCGGAGGCGGTCCGAAGACGCACTAGCCCGCAGGCTCTGCGGCTGCGCGCAGGCGCGTGGGGGCGGGGCCACGAGGGAGGGNTCCAGCTTGTGTTTCTTCCAGTCCAGCGTTTCTCATGATGTACTCTGCATATAAGTTAAATAAGCAGGGAGACAATATACAGCCTTGACGTACTCCTTTTCCTATTTGGAACCAGTCTGTTGTTCCATGTCCATTTCTAACTGTTGCTTCCTGACCTGCATACAGATTTCTCAAGAGGCAGGTTAGGTGGTCTGGTATTCCCATCTCTTTCAGAATTTTCCACAGTTTATTGTGATCCACACAGTCAAAGGCTTTGGCCTAGTCAATAAAGAGGTTGTGAATAAAAATCAATAAAAATGAAAGCCCAGAAAAGTATATACAGTATTTCTAAACTAAAGTAGAACATACATCTTCAGGTTGAAAAGGCTCACCAGTGTGAATATAAGCAAAACGAAACAGGGAAAACTAGATAAAAACAATTAAAAAAAAAAACCTCCTAAATTTCCCTATAGTTCCATAACAGATTACTAAATCTGACTGATAATTATATTGGTATTAAAAACATCATTAGCAGTAGCAGATGATATATAGAGAAAAATATAAATATTTCCTCAGTTCCACACAAAAGCAGTAACTTTTGTTTAAAATTATATAGCTAGCAAAGCAGTGAAAATAAAAACAAAAGTATAGACAAAGAGATACGTATTTTAATGGAAGGATTTTAGAAATTTGCCTCCCATGCTCTCCACTTGAAATTTACTAGCTAAGGTGGTAGTAAAATGAAAAAGAATTACAAGAAAAAAAAATAACAAAAATACTATTTTGTAAATAAGTCCAGGAAAAAGAAACAAAGCTCAAAGGGAACCCTCAGTCCAACACTCCATCATCTAGGATTGAGTATAGATTAATATATTCAATTATAAATATATTTTCAGTGTATGTAAAAGGTACATTTAAACCTTTTGACACAGTAACTTAAGATAATTGAAAAATAAAAATGTAGATAAACATTTTAGCACTATTTCAAATAATAAAAATAACTGAAAAAGGAAGAGACAAATATATAAATGATATCCAAATTCAAGTGTTATTTAAAGTTTCATCATAAAGCATGTTAGCATAAAGTATTGTCAGTATTAGTTAATTTGACTTATCCCTGGAAGTTTTATGTTTCAAAATCTAATTTACAAATATTTGTTGTTGTTGTTTTTTATTTTACTTTACAATACTGTATTGGTTTTGCCATACATCAACATGAATCCACCACGGGTGTACACGTGTTCCCAGTCCTGAACCCGACTCCCACCTCCCTCCCCATAGAATATTATTTCAAAAAAAAATTTTTAATACTGGACTAAGGTACAAATTTCATGCAGAAAAGTACGCTTCAGAGAACTTTTTAAGAATGGCAAGCAATGTGTTAATTGCTCGTTTAAACATCTTTAAGCAAGTATGAGAATAGTTTCATGCATAGAGTGATTCAGTGTAATATTGTAAGATATTTTGTGTTTCCAAAGAATTCACTAAATTGGTTCAACATTTTAATCATGTTTCATCAAATTATTATTTGACTGCTAAATCTACCTAAAAAAAATCAACAGGACTTCTTAGAATGCTTGAATAGCTGCAGATTTTGTATGTCATACCTAACATGTCTAAAAGCTTTCTCTCATTATGCAAAAAGTCATGAATAATCAGGTCAAGTCAGTATGCAAAGAAAATTATCAGACTGTGAAACTAAGGGAAGGCCTATTAGTCACAAGCTGTACACCTGTTTGCTCGTTTCTAACTTTAAATGGTTTGTCATTCTGTTTATAAAATCTCATTACACTGAGAGTTCTATGAGTGAAGAAAAAAATCTTAAACCTACTCAACAATAAGGCAAATTATATTTACCTGGAAAGTTGTTCAAAATATAGCTAATCATCTGTGCTTAAAATGTTGCATTAATAATATACATGTAAAGCATATATTTTAAAAATATATTTTACATATATAGAATAAAGCTCTTTCACTATAAAATATTAACCGATTCTAACAAGATAATTTGTGAATTATAAACAGCTTCTGGACAGTGTTATGTAAACCAGAGTCAATGCTTGAAGAAATATTTGCTTCAAATATGATTTTACCCTAAACTAACCTATATTGATTGTAACAAATTAAAAGTGAGGTGATATTTTATTCAGTCATTTTATGTATTTATTTTTTAACATCTAAAACATTTTGTATTGGGTATAGCTTATTAACAATGTTGTGGTAGCTTCAGGTAAATGATGAAAGGACTCAGCCGTTAAAAAGACATATATTTGCTAATGCTATACTTCAAAATAGGAATATTTCTGTTTCAATTTCATTCTGTGTATTTCGTTTATTAAATAATATGAATTAAATTATGCCAGAGTCTTCTATACACTTTCAAAAAAGAACACAACAGATGTTAATATTTGTTTAGAACATATACAGTGAAAGATTTATATTTACTTTTATAGCAAGTTAAATTTTATGTGTATAGAATGGTGAATCTCTTTGATGTTTTTCACATTGTTATAGTTTATATTTTTAAACTATTTTTAAGTTTAGCTTTTTCAGTTGAAAAAGTTCTAATGTTACAATTTAATTATTCCTTTTTTCCTTTTATTTTTTCCTGAAATTATTACATTTAATAATATTGGTAATAATTTTTAGAAAGTTAAAATAAAATATTACTATTTTCATAGGAATGTCACATTCTTGTGAATATATTTTTCTAATAATTAAAATCTGTATATTTATTCTACTTTATGTAAGGATTATATATGTTTTGTCTGTGTGCGCTGAAAAAGTTGTTTTTGAGAAATAGAGATACTTTTAGGTTCATAACATAAAACAAGCGGAAAAAATGCATTATATACCAAATAACTAGAATTATACATTTGATGTTTACATTGATAGTAATACTTACATATGCAGACATAGACATCAAATAAATATTACACTTTAGTTCTTTTATTGTGATTCTCACCAATACTGTGACTTGTTATATTTAAGTGTGACATATTTTATAAAGAAAGCATATATCGAATGAATCCTATAATTTGCCTCAAAGCTGTTTAGAATATATTTGCAATGCACATTATGCTTCTAGAGCGTGAAATTGAGCCAAATGTATATGAACTAGAACAAGGCTTATTGAGAAATTCAAGGACAACCAAGTAGTAATTTGGAAGCAAATCATCATGTAGAGTTTGGAGGATAGCTTTTCAAAGCCTCTGAAGAAGGAGTCTGGAAATGTAAGTAAAAATTGCCAAAGCTAACTCTTTTGACGCTGCGGCGATACTTTGCTAAAAGTGTGGAGTCTGTGTACATGCAGAGTGGGTACTGTAACAGCTTAGTAAAAGATGACAACAGGATTAATATTCAAGTCCAGAATTTAAGATTATACAAAATGAACACTTTTTAAAATTTAAAAGTCTGATGATATAACTATATAGAATGTATAAGTTAAAATTTTACAATGTATTCCAAATATTCTTTCTTGAGAATTTGGGTAAAATATGTTGTCCCACTGATTGATGAAGTAAGTTATGTGGATAGCTGAGGCAGGAGCATCCCAGGTAAAAGGAAGAGCAAAAGATAGTATCTTTTTTTTTTTTTTTAATATCATATATTAATTTATTTTTTTAAATTTTTTTGTATTTATTTATTTTTTTACACGAACTCCCAAACATGAACCCCCCTCCCAGTATCTTGAGACAGGAGTTACACGCTTCATTCAGGATCTGTTAAGAAAGATTCCAGTGTTTACTAATTAGGATAATCAGAACTACCGAACTGGTGAATGGGAGATTGATGTTGATTTGAAATAAGCAGCATATGGGGGAAGGAGTTAAATGTCAGGGAATGGGTGTGCGAGCAGTAGGTGGCAGATCACCACAGATTTTGTCGGACCTTGTAAGCTATCTAAACGAGAAAATGAGATTTTTTTTCCTCTTAAGTAGTGATTTTGGCAGGTTTTGAACAGAGCCATGACATGGTATTGCACTGTGTGGAGGGTTAGGGGAAGAGCAATGGAAGAAGTAAGCAAATCAGTTTGTGGGTCACTGAAGTAATTCAGGGGGAAAATGACAGTTCCTTAGATAAAGAGGCAGCGCTGAGATGAGATAGCACTGTATGATGAAGGTAGTGCAAATGTTTGCTGATGTCCTCAGTGTGGAATGTGAGAGAAAGTAAAGGGTGGGTTTCAGGGTTACTGGAAAAAGCAATTTGAAATACAAAATTGATGTTTATTCACAAAGGGAAAATCGGGATTTGAGGTCTGGACAAATCTGGGTTAAGAATCTTGCTCGATACCCACATGGAGATATTGGATGTATGAATCTGGAGTTTAGAGATGAGTTCTATCTGGAGATATAGATTTTGCTATTTTCAGCACATATGTGTTATAAAAGTCATGTGATTGAAATGGATAACTGAGGGAGTTGGTATAAGTGGAGAAATAGTTTGAGGACCATCATAGCATATACAGTGAGAGATACTGTGGCAAAAAATGTGGGAAAAACACTAGTGACTAAATGATGAAGGAAATTATGTGATCATATTTGGAAATGAGTTAGAAAGCAAAGATGAACCTTTGTAATTAAAACTTAATGATCACATGTAATTTAACATGTTATAGATAAGTAACTGATATATGAATAGGAATTTAGACTATGTGCAAAAAATAAAATTATGGTTTCAAATCCAATATAAATAAAGGCCAAAATTTTGCTGTTGTTTAAATTGTAGTCTTAAATCTAGAAAGACTACCATATAGTTAAAGGCTACTTTAGCTAAAGGTAATATATATTCTAAACTATCCTTTGATAACTAAAGCCCAAATAAGTTACTGATTGCTGCTCACTGGCCTGATCTTGAATCTTATTTAAGTAAAAATTGCACTATTTCTCTATTGTGATGTGCTTTGGGTTAGAGGTATGGGATAGTGTCAATGCTAATCTATTATCAAGGGCAAATTATTTCAGACTATTTAAATTATTATTTCACAGCAGTAACTTGAAGTCTTAGAAATTTATGCTTAAGAACCAAACCAGAAAGACCCAGACAAATTATTGGAATTTACTTCTTAAGATTTACTGTTTATGACTTGAAACTTCATTCAGAGTGGTGCAAATTCAGAATTTAACTGGACAAATAACTACAGATTTATTGCAATCCTGCTCTCAGTTGAACTGGTGGCAATATAATGAGTAAGAAATCAAAAGAAAATGTAATCAAACCAACAAGGGGTTAATTAAATCTGCTGTTAGTATCATCATTGCATTGTTTCCCAGCTAATCATTTGACGAATTCTAGACCTGAAACTACAGGAGCAATATCCTTTATCTATACCCAGATTATTTCTTTTTCAAGATAGTCAGTAAAGACTATTCCAGAAAGTAACATATTTTCCTTTGAATAGAATAGGCAGACTGATAATCATAAAAGAACTTTTACATTCTTTTAATAGTTTTATCAGGCAGTTTCATATTTTGTGCTGTTCAACATGCATCTTAATGGAGAAATGAGGTTGTTTGGCTTGCTAATTANAGACCTGGCGTGCTGCGATTCATGGGGTCGTAAAGAGTCGGACACGACTGAGCGACTGAACTGAACTGAGCATTGAATGTGTGAAGAATCCTGGAGAGAGAGGAAAGAACGTGATAGTTTTAATTTTTAAAATGCAGAGCATGGCTTTTTCAAATAGTCTACCATCTCCCACCTCTCTTACTGCTCACTTCCCTCCTCATCATTCTAGTTAGAATGTCAGCCATACTCCTCTCATCTAGCTGTGTTGAGTAGATGTTTCTTGCACTGGATCTCTCTACTATTCAGAAGAGTAAAAGAGAAAACAACTTAAAAATAAGCAATCACACCTTTTAAATTTATTGTTTGTGACAATTTTTATAACTTTGTAGTCAATATATGAATTGTTTAAGATTTAAGCATTGAGTCATTTCATATATTAATCCAGTTAACAATTCATTATTAAGTCTTAATATTAAAGGAATGCTTCAATTTCACCATCTATTTACATATATTAAAGACACTGCAGAAAGAGTGAGTTATGGGATTAAATGTATATAAATGTCTCTGTGACTTTTTAGTAAAATAATATATGAAATATTATTGTAGATGTTGGAAAAAAAGTGATGCAAATATTCCATTTATGTATTAATTGACAGTTTGGTAGCCTAAACCATAACTTTTAGCTTCGTTCAAATCTGCAATAAAAGTGAGATCCAATCTAAATATTCTTAAATAGAATCTGTAGATTCTTCAGTGGCCATGTTTCTCTTAGATTTCCCCTTTTGTATATGATACTTGAAAGATCACATAGCATACTCAAAGGCATTGATTCTAGGATGAAATTGATTTCTACACGTCATCAACCTTTCGTCAAGGTTATAAGAAAGGTGGAAAAATAGATCAAAAGAGACTGAAGGAGGCCAATAGCTTGGCATAAAATGCCACACAGCTATCCACTCAGGGCACAAATGAATAGAGCTGCGCATTGTTCATTCTCCTTGTTAAATAGAAAGGAAGAGACAAACCTCAAGTTAGGAGATTTCAGAGTACTCATATCTTTTATAACTTCTCTTTATACATCTTTATGGAAAAAAGTTTTTATTAAAATATGAACATTTTAATTTCAAATACACATAATATTCCTTTAAATCAAATGATCCTCATACCCCAACATTTGTAAATGTCATTTCTTAAAGGCTAAGAATGTTGTTTTGTGATCTTGCTCACCTATAGAACATATTCAAAAAGTTCAGAGGAAAACATGCACACCTGTCTTGACTTAAGTGGCCTATAAAGAATTGAGTCAAGGGCATGCCAAGGTCTCCACTGAAGACCAAGGGTTGCTTCATAGCTGTCTTAGCTTATTATAACTTTCTGTAACAGACTAGAATAGGAAGGTAAATATTCATATTCTTTTAATAAGTCCTTTTGATTATACTATCATTTCTCTTCTGATATCAGACTGTATGAATGCTTTTACCCCCTTTTTTGTGTGTAATTTAAATTAACAAATTGGTTAATTACTACACTGTAGCAACAATAATCACACTATTTTTAAATTTCTGGATTATTTTGAAATTAGATTTCAATGAATGTTCCTAATTTGATAAATATAATTACATCTGGTATAAGTGTAATGAATTAGTTGTCAGTCATGTTGATTAAATGGGGATTTGTGGTGTATATTTGCTTTCTATTGCTGCTGTGACAAACCACCACGAACATATGGCTTGACACAACACAAATTCATTATCTTACAGTTATTAGTTTTGACTTCTGATCTAAGATACAGGTGCCAGCAGAGCTGTATTCCTTTCTGGAGACACTAGGAGAAAATCTCTCTCCTTGCCTTTGCCAGCTTCTAGAGGCCACTTGCATTCCCTGGCTTGTGGCCCCCTTCTAGATGTTCAAATTCAGCAATATAAGGTCAAGTTTTTCTCATGCTGTCATACTTTTGGTTCTGTGAAGTCAGGAAAAGTTCTTGCTTTTAAGAATTTGTGTGATGAGATTGACACCACATAGATAATCTAGGATAATCTCCCCATCTCAAATTTCTTTAGTCATATACACAGTCTCTTTTGCTATCTAAAGTAACATCTTCACAGGCTGTGGAAATTAATGCATTGAGGATGTCATTATTTTTCACCTACTCCACACTAGTAACGATTAAAATTTGCCTGGATATTATTTTAAACTTTTGAATCATTAACAGTGTCATGCAATGTAATGATCATGCAGCCTACCTTTGTTCCTAACCATGTATTTGAAAACTTTGACCACAATCATGTAAACAACTTCCTAACATTTTCAGGCTAATTCCAGACTTCTTAGGGAAAAAGAACCACTATACTTAAATGCTTAAGCTTTGAGCTTTTTCAATTTTAATTAAGAATAAACAAATAGATAAATACAATTATTTTGGGAAACAAGTATATTATGAGGATGTATTTAAGCACAACAGGGAGAGAAGGATTGGATTTTAGCCAGGATATACTGTCATCTTCAGCATGTCTCTTAAGATATTCAGACAGTAGTGTCTCATACATGAAATAAGTAAATTGGATTATGTGATCTGTTAAAAACTCTTGAATTAAAGAATTCTGTAATTTCATTACTTCCTGAATATGATTAGTTCTTAAAACTTATGGGAATTAAAAGCTATTGCCCAATGTTTTAAAGATCATTGATGGTGAATTCTGAAACAGAGAAAATTCCAGAACCAAGAATCAGTGCATAATCAATTTACCACATTTCCATACACGTCATCTATAGAGGATAAAGACCAGTTATTTGGTTATTGTTAATTTTGATTAATTAAAGTTAAATAGTCATTTTGAAGAAAATTTTTGATTTATATCCAGCATTAAATTGTTTGAAAAATATATATTTAAGAAAATTTTTGCTGATTGATTGGCAAAAAAACCTAAAAGAAAGTATTTTATTTAAGAAATAAAATATTTGATAAACTACCTGTATTAATAGATGGAAAGAAAATTTGTAACAAATATAAGAAGCTGAGCCATTCCAGAAGTATGTCATGTTAGGCTGTAGCAAGATTAATATTAGTTGAAATGCTTAAAATTATTTTGATATAACAACTGTGTCTTGACTATTTCTTCTGGCAAAATACTGCAGTGATATCTAAGAATAATAACATTAAACCAGAACTCTAGCCTACCTGATAAAACCTCATTCTGTGTCCTGAAACAAAATTCCTTTGTGATTTCCATTGAAAATTGCTTCTTTACTTCCTGATGTTCTCTGGGCTGCCCAGTGGCAGTTATGTTATAAACCAGAAACACTGAATTATGTGAGGTGAAGTTATGTGACTTAGTGTATAAATTCAGAAATATTTATTCAGAATATCTTTAGTTACAAGTTCCACACAGAGCCAGATCTATTCTTAACACTTGGTAAGGCTGTAATATACTAGCACTAGCAACAAGGGGATAATTTCCTTCAGGTACTCCATGACACTTATTTTCTTTTAAATTTGTCTTGGATCTTGATCAGCTTTCACTCTAAAGAACATGGATATAACATGTACTTCAGCAGTCATGGTAATCCAGTTTAACCATATAAGATAGGTAGTTTTCCAGCCTGGATTGTTTTTGACTTGTCATATATTACATTACATTAGTCTTTAACTATTTATATTTAGTTATATTTGTCCTAATTTTGCTTAAGTCTGTGATTCTACTTTTCCATCTAAATGTATTGTTAGTCTCTAAACAAGTGCTTTTTGTTACTTGTTTGATAAATCAGTTCCCAATATGGACAGTTTAGTTGAACAATATCTTTAATATAGTACTATTAAAACCCTATGGTGGGAGACAACACTTCACATGGAAAGGTAGAGTGAGGCCTTTATAAATCTGCTCCTCCTAAAAGCAACAGAAAATATGTAAAAATAGTCAAAATTAACTTTTTCAAACTCTGGAAAGTAGATAAAGATTTGAAAAATATGTATTTAGCAACGCAGTCAAATCTGACTGTTTGCAACC
>SJYX01014546.1:0-11260 GCA_006410675.1 Oreotragus oreotragus
GGCTCCTAAATAGCCCTGTACACTAAAGGAACCAATGCTCCTTGGAGAAAGAAGGTATGGGAAAGTGTGAGGTGACCCCAGACTTTCTGCTGTGCTAGAAAGGAGGCTGCCTGAGGGAGATGGGTGATGTGAACAGGGCCCCGGGCTAGCCAGAAGCCCTCTTGTCAGCTCCGTCAGGATGGCTGGAGCACCAGATATCAACAGAAGCAGTGACAACTCTCACCACAAGATAAAATGGAAAATCTGTGCTAAGGAAGGCGGCCGCCCAGCACCTGTGGAAGGAGCAGTGGGGAGGCCACACGACTGTCCTGGGGCTGATGAGGAGCCCAAGGAGGAGCGGGCCGCTGCACTCCCCAAGCACCCGCACAGCACCTGTCAGTTTCCGGGGGAAACTGTGGGGTGACCCAGAGACGCCCCCATGCAGGCACCACCACCCGTGGGTCTGGTGGGAGGCCTTCTAAGACAGTGTGAGCTCTGTGATAACCCTGCCAAAATGCAGCCTCTGCAGCTCGTCCTGAGGCACTGGACAGACCCCCAGTGAGTGCCATCTGTGCCATGATGGCCTGTGCTCACCGGAAGTTCCAGGCCAGGCTGGGAGACAACCAGATGCCCACATGCCTTGTGGCTCTAAAGGTCACCTTGGACCATTCGTGGGAAGCATGCAGGGCCTTTGAGTGAGAGGTCCTGTCTACTGTTCTTGACACTTTTCTTCAACTCTAAAACTGTCACTACTTTATCTACTTACTTGTATCTTTCAAAACAGAAATAACAGCAGGAGAAACCACACTAATGCAGACGCTGGCCTGGGGGTCACCGAGAGGGGATTCAGACTCCTGGAGGGCTGTGTTCACAGCTGGCAAAGGTTTAGCGTGAGCAGCGGTTTGTCCTCCCAGCTGCAGGGTCTTCGCTCCCCAACTGGAGGCTGACCTCGCGACGTGGCAGTGAGTGCGCNGCATGCAGGGCCTTTGAGTGAGAGGTCCTGTCTACTGTTCTTGACACTTTTCTTCAACTCTAAAACTGTCACTACTTTATCTACTTACTTGTATCTTTCAAAACAGAAATAACAGCAGGAGAAACCACACTAATGCAGACGCTGGCCTGGGGGTCACCGAGAGGGGATTCAGACTCCTGGAGGGCTGTGTTCACAGCTGGCAAAGGTTTAGCGTGAGCAGCGGTTTGTCCTCCCAGCTGCAGGGTCTTCGCTCCCCAACTGGAGGCTGACCTCGCGACGTGGCAGTGAGTGCGCCGTGTCCCACCCCCCGAACCGCCGGGGAACTCCCAGGAAACTCCGCTTTTAAAGTCATCTTTAAGAACTGAAAACAAGTTCTGGGCTTCCCCGGTGGCCCTGTGGTTAAGAATTCACCTGCCAGTGCAGGGGACACAGGCTCAATCCCTGCTCCAGGAAGATCCCACATGCCGCAGAGCAGCTAAGCCCATGAACCACCAACCATTGAGCACGGGGGTCTAGGGTCTGTGCTTCCCAACAAAAGAAGCCACCTCAATGAAAAGTCAGTGTGCAGCAACAAGACCAGCGC
The DNA here is from genome assembly GCA_006410675.1 of Oreotragus oreotragus. Taxonomy (NCBI): domain Eukaryota; kingdom Metazoa; phylum Chordata; class Mammalia; order Artiodactyla; family Bovidae; genus Oreotragus; species Oreotragus oreotragus. Next base: position 1,536 of record SJYX01014546.1, read on the forward strand.
AGCCAAAAATAAAACTTAGACAAAAATAAGCCTAACTCTATGACAAGCTGGCAGTAGGACAATACAGAGAAGCATTTCCCAGTGACTTGACATAATATTTTGACTGTACCTCCTAAGTGGATAAATCCTAAGCACATAAAGAAATGTTAAAATGCTATTAATAAATGCTAGTAATACCATTGATATGGCTTTTTGAAATCAATAATTATAATATCACTTAATTTAATAAAATGACTTTAAAGATGAAAAAAAGAGACACAAATATAAAGTCAAAAGAATCAAAGCCTCCTGTCCTTAAGCATTAGTTGAAAGTAACAACCTCACGGATTTTTTTTCCCCATAGAAACCTGCCTCCCGAGGACCCGTATGCTGCAGAGGTCCAGGAGCAAGGCCACCAGGACCAGCCAGTGATGGTCTGAGCCCTATGCCAGGGCTGAGGCAGGAGACATAGGGACGCCTGGGTGCACCATCAGGCTGGCATGTCACCGGCTTGTCACCGCGGTGCCCACGCAGGCACCCTGCCTCACGAGGACCACAAAGACCAAAAAGCAGTCACCATGGGGGCTTCCAGGGTAGCTACTTGTTATTTAAAAATCAGCCAATGAAAAGAAAGAATCAGAGTGTTTACCACACATCCCCTGTACAAAATCTTATTTTAGGATAAAAAGTAGCTGATAAAATTTCTTCTTTACAGAAAGGTCATTAGAATGACTGAAAACACTAGATGAGGAAGGAGTAACTGAGGCAGTCTTCCTTGGATCAGTAATCAAGGAAACATGGAAAAGGCAGTCTTGATCAAAATCCAAAAGGTGGTTTTTCTGAGAAGGCTGCTCAAATATACAAAACTTTGGTGAGTGTGATGGGGAGGAAGAGACGGCAGAAATCAGATCAAGACAGTGATGGGACCACAGAAATGGAGGGGAGGAGAGAGAATGTTCTGGACCTTGCCCCAAACATGCTGAGCACCAGTCAGCAAGCTCTTGGAAGTGCACAGTGGGCCCCACAGCGCTGCTACCAGCTGGCCACCAGGCCTGCCCACCTGTGCGGGGCCCTGGGGCAGCGGCCGGCACAGCAAGGACAGGCAGGTCCTGATGCCAGCCCGCCGCCTGCCGTGCAGAGGTTGCGGAGGACGCCAGGGCACAGCTCATGCGAAGATGTGCTTGCAGAATGCAAAGTTTGGAGAGATGGCTGTGAACCCCTGATTCCTACAGGGGTTGAAGGGGTCACCACAGAAGAAGCAGGTGGGCTGAGGTTAAGAGAAATGGGGCTGGGTGGATGACTGGGGTCCTGCGGGATACATGTCGCCCCTTCTTTCAAGCACCAAGCTAGCTGGAGGAAACCTGTGGGCTGCACCTCACCGTACTTGCACAGGGCTGTAAAAGCCATCAATGAAAGGACTCCAGAAAACTCAGCACTCATTTCAGAGAAAATTCTTACAGGTTATAAGTGGAAACAGCCGTCCAAGTTTAAAAGAATGTTATATAAACTACCGCCTCCAAGTCGGCACAAGGCAAGGTCACTGTCCACCATCACCAGGTTCCCGGGGGGACGGCGGAGTCTGACCTCCCAGGAAAAGGGGACCTGCAGCCACCACCTGGGCCTCAGGGCTTCCTCCTGGAGATACAACAAAGTCACTGATGAGAATCAACAAGGAAGCAAAAGCAACCTAGGAATGTGCCTGGAGAAACATTACTCACACAGTCACAGAGCTCAAAGTTAACCCCTAGCTCCCACCCAACTTACAGAACTGGCAGGTCCATTTGGAAGAGAAAACACATGAGAATAGACTAAAACTGTCAAAAGGAGAAAAAACAGTGGGTGATTTCACCAGTTAGGTCTCCTGAAACATACTCTAAAGTGGCCACACCGAGCCCAGCAGCATTGGCTCAAGAACATGGCCGGCTCCCAGGGCTACGGGATGCAGATCCAACCTACAAGAAGTCAGATCTCCCCTGATCAGTGGGAAAGTGATGGGCGGCCCCGTGCATTCCACTGGGACGGAAGATCCACTTGCTCGAGAAACAATTCCAGTGGATTGTAGTGCTGTTTTCTAAAAAATAGCTTTGACAATCTTGCCCCAGAGAGGGTTTTCATCATCAAAACCCAAATCCAGACATTATGAGGAAGGTTAGACAATGTCACTCACAGTCTCCATGTTTCTATAACCCCAGAGAAGCCGTTGTGAAGGAGCAAAAGACAAAACCCACTCATGCCGTACGCAAAGACAGACGCTTACAACGCAAAAGACGAACTGCGAGTTACGTGAGTCACATGTCAAAGGAGGCCAGGTCCATGGAGACAAGCCTGAGGCTGGGTGGGGGTGGGAGACGGGGCAAGCCTGAGGCCTCGGGCCCAACACCCCTTCTTCCAGGGTACTGTCCTGCAGAAACGCCCCCAAAAGCATCAACACAGGCTCCGAGCACTCTGGTTGGAAACACAGCACAGACAAAGCAACCCAGGGAGAGACAGCCAGACAGTCAGAAGAGCCCAGCAAAGCCTCTGTAACGCTGGGGAGACACCCGCTCTGCTCTTCACCTGGAGTGTATTTACTCTCTTTGTACTGAAACCTTAAAAATAGGTACATGTGCTGACCGAAACATGTAAGGTCATACTTTAAATGAGAAAGCAGAAGACACGGCCCTCTCAGGAAAACCTGAGCAAGGTTCCTCACCAGAAACAACAGGTTAGGGTTCCTGCAGGCACACAGGGATGTGGGCAGAGAGACCAGCACAGGGGGTCCCAGAACCCAGGGAGTGGGGTCCCAGTCCAGCACCCAGGCAGGAGAAACAAGGACAAACGCACCATCCTTCCCAGTTCAGAAGACGACACACAGAAGGAGGGGGACCCCGCCTCGGCAGTGCAGGCACAAGGGCAGTAGGCTGCCATCCCAGAGACCCACTGTAGCCCCATCCCCAGCAAGAAGGCCCTGAGGGAGCTGGCAGCCACTGCGGGGAATGAGCCCCTGGAGGTGGGGGCTAGAGGCTGCTGCAGGAGGAGGCCCCCACTCGGCTGACACTGGAAGCCTGGGGACAGTGGCAGCACAAGACAGCAGGGGGCCCCAAGAGGACACAGCCAGGCTGGTGCAGGACACAGGCCAGGCTGGACACCAGGCCTCTGCAGCCCAGCCCCGGGCCTGGCAGCCAACACTTCCTCCAGGGGCTGCAACGGAGAACCGCTGGGTTCCCAAAGGCCCGCCCAGGCGTTTGTGCGGGGACACGGGTCTGGGCCCTGAGCTCCCTGCTAAGGGGCTGCCAGAAAGCATGCCAGCGCCAGGCCAGCATGGCGGGGCCCGGGGGTTTGCAGGCAGGCTGTGTCCTGCTCTGGGCCGTCCTGCCCTGGCCTAGTGGCCCCAGGGCACAAATGCTGCTTGCCCGGTTCAACCTTTTCTTTGAAGACACGACCAGGCTTTCTGTACACATGCCCTGTCCCACCAGCGCCACGAGCGGGGCCAAAACGAGGGCTTGGCACCCACACCGCACGGCTCCCCCAGGTCTGACTCACAACGGCCAAGCACGTCCTGGCCCCGGTGCACCAGGACCCTCCCAGCCACACTGGGGGTGGGACGCAGTTCCTGTGGCCGAGCGCAGGCCGGGGGGGCACTGACCTCGGGCGTGGCAGCGCTGGTGTCAAAGCCGTCGCAGACCAGCACGGTCAGGGTGTCGCCCACGCTGCGCAGCAGCTGCACGGCCTCTCCGTGCGTCAGACCCAGCAGGCTCTGCTGGTTCACCTCCAGCAGCCGCAGTCCAACCCGCAGACGGCCGTCTCGCCCAGCTGCTCCTGAGGGGCTCACCTGCGGGGAGACCGCCGCACTCAGGACCAGCCCCGGACCTGGGCCCCTCCCCGCCTGAGAAGCCCACGGGGCGGGCGGGCGAGCGGGAGCTCACCTTGGAGATGAAGATGCCCTCATCGGTGGGGTCGCAGGGGTTCCCGGCGTGGCCCTTGGCGCCCCCACGGATGCTGATGCCTAGCCTCTCCCCGGGGGCCTTCTGGATGCAGAGCTCCCGCATGCCCGGGGGCGGTGGGTCCCTCCGCACGAGCAGCACCAGCTCCAGGCAGGGCCGGAGCAGGGCGCTGACTGCTTCCTGGTGCGTGGCCTCCCGCACGTCCTGCCCGTTCACTGCCAGGATGCGGTCCCCGACCCGCAGGCCACTGCGTGCAGCCAGGCCCCGCGGGAGCACCTGTGGGGGGAGGGCCAGGCACCATGGGCAGGGGGCCGGGCCACCCTGTGCCCCAAGACACCCACGGGGCCTGCTCTACCTTGGAAATGAACACGCCGGGCTCCTGGACACCGAATGGGTGGCTGGAGTGGTCAGAGCCCCCAACGATGCTGAGCCCCAAGGGGCCCCCCGCTCTGGGCAGACAGATCTCCTGGGAACATGGAGGAACAGGAAGGGTGGCTGGAACAAGCCAAACATTAAAGGAAGGCTTCCCAAGCCCAGTGGGTATGTGAGACCAGGGAGCTCCACCACAGGGAGGCCGCATGACGGTGCAGAGAAGACTGCAGGGGGAGGAAGCCCCCACGACGCCCTGTGTCCTGGAGCCTGCGAGGACAGGGCCAAGTCCCTTGTTCTCCCACCAGTGGGGCCGACAGCCACACCTAGAGCTGAGCGGCTGTGGAGAAGGGGGCTGGCTGGTGGGCAGGGCCAGGGCTGCGGTCTCACCTCCACTGGGTATGGCCCCTCCAGGGCAGCGGCCAGCAGACCAGGGGGCAGCCTCAGAGGCCCGGACTCCCCTGGGGCAGCAGGGGCAGCAGTGGGGGGCAGAGGGGAGTGGGGAGGAGGGCTCGGGGCGAGGGGCCCCCCAGCCTCCCGCTCCAGCAGCAGGGCGATGGTGGGTGAGGCAGCGGTCAGCAGGGAGACGGCGTGGTCGTGCCTGGCCTCAGTCATGTCCACCCCGTTGATCTGCAAGAGCGCAGCCCATCAGACAGCCCCAGGGAGAGGGGTTCATGGGTGCTGGGCAGGCCTACCGCTGTACTCACGGAAAGGACTCTGTCGCCGACCTGCAGGGTGCCTGCCCGGTGGGCGGCGCCCCCCTCAGCGATGCGGGAAATGAAGATGCCCTGCAGCGGGAGACGATGAGTGGGTGTCCGCAGGATGGCCAGGCCTGCCCCCTGCCCCGCCCTGACCCCGGCCCCAGACTTACCCCGTCACCAGCCCGGTAGGGTGTGGAGCCTTTCCCGCCTGCAATGCTGAAACCCAGCCCCTTCTCGCTGCGCACGAGACAGGCCACGTGGCGCTGGCGGGGCGGCCCAGGTGGCTCAGGTGGGAGAAGGGGCAGGCGCAGGCCGCCCCCTCGCCGCTCCCGTGGGCTGTAGTCATCCTCAGGCCGCAGGGCTGTGACGGTGACCGCGTTCTCAGGCTCCACCATGCGCTCCCGCCACAGCCGCATGTGCACGGTGGCACCCGCCCCACGCAGCGCCTCCACGGCCTGCTGGTGCTCCGCTTCCTGCAGGGCCACGCCGTTCACCTGCCACACGGCACTTGTCAGCCTGCCCTCCGCAGGTGGGTACTGGCTACCTATCTAGGCAACGCAGGGCTAGGAGGCCCACAGTCGAGGAAGCAGGCAACTCCCCTGCTAGGTCACAGCACCAATCCTGGCGCCCCTGCCCCACCACCTGCTCCTTATCTGAGCAGTCCTGGGGAGGACGCCCAGGGGTTCTACGCATCTGGCCCTGCCCCACGCTCCCTGAGCTGCTGGGACACAGCAGCCCTCCGTCAGGTGAGTGCAAGGTCACTTCCTCCTGCTCCCATCCCCCAGAGCAGACTGCCCTCTGACTCCCCGGCAGGCACGTGGGCTCCAAAGCTCCCTGACATAGCTAGAGCCCCACCCCACAGGCCTCCTGCCCAGATGCGGGTTTCTGCCTTGGACTGACCTCTGGTCTACCCGGAGCTCTAGCTTATGAGCTCCATGCCTCACAGGGGTCTCATGCTTGGGGCTCTCAGGAGGAGCTGGGCACCCCCTTTCTGGAGGGGAGGTAGCCCAGCACCAAAAGTGGGACTGAGAGTTCCCAAGGGCGTGCACTTTACACGGTGGCTGGGGGGCTCACCTCGAGGAGCTTGTCGCCTACTCGGACCCCAGCCCGAGCCGCAGGGCCCTCCTCAGACACCCGGGAGATGAAAATGCCCTGCAGGACAGAGACAGTCCAAGAACGTTGGTGGATGCCCTTCCAGAGAGAGGCCCTCAGCAGCTGCGTGAGGCCCAGAAGCCCCCCAGTCAGGGCTGCAAAGATGCCCCAGGGTGCAGGAAAGGCAGAAGTGGGCCTGCAGTGGTCAGATGGCCTGGGTGTGGGCTGCTGTGGGGTCCCACGCATCAGGGAGTGAGGGTGCAGGTCAGTCCCGGGAAGTTCGACCCACACACAGCACAAGAGGCGCCGGTGAAAGGGAGGTGAGGCTGAAAGAGACGGAGGGCAGACCGGCGGCCCTGACTGTCCTCTACGACGCTGCCCCCAACCCCGGCCTCCAGGACCTCGTGTGCTACAGGGGCAGGGCCCACGGGTAGCACAGGGTGGGGGCGGCTCCTCACCTCGTCATCTCCCTTGTAGGGCGTGGAGCCCTTGCCACCCGCAATGCTGATGCCGAGGCCCCCCGTCTGCCGCACGATGGTGAGCGTCAGCTGGAAACAGAACAGACGCGCCATGTCCAGGGAGGGCTGAGGGGCCGGGGCCTGGTCCCCTCCGGCCACCAGCCACCTCTCCCAGGGCCAGCTTGGGCCACAGAGGAGCTGACGAGGTGGGGGCTGCCGGGCTCCAGGGAGTGCAGGCAGAGGGAGTGCTCTCCTGTGGGTGACGGGGGCCTTCCAGGGCTGGAGTGCCACAGGAGGGGGGCACATCCTGCACCTCCTCCAAGATCGGCCACCCCTGCCTGGAGGCTGGTGCCCTGTGGGTCTAGCGGGCACTCAGGCCCTGGCTCTGAGTTTGGGGAGGAGGCCTGAGCAGCAGCGGGAAGGAGACGGAGAGCCCGCAGCCCGAGAGCAAGGCCCGCGAAGCCTGGGGCAAGAGCACAGCAAGCGAGTACAGACCTCTTCCTCCTCAATGCGAGCGGGTTCTATCAGCAGGTTATTGGCCTGGTCAAACGACACCCCCTGTTAGGACAGGACCAGCAAGGACATGCAGGTCAGCTGCCGCCCGGCCCCGCCACCTCCTTGCCCGGCCCCGCCATGAGCAAGAAAGAGAGAGAAGACCACACCAAGCTCCCACAGCCCGAGCGCCTGGCCCTTCCCGCCTGGGTCTGGTACTGCCCCCAGGCAGGGGGGTCCCCTCAGGTCAGGAGACCTGGCTGCTGCCGCCAACCTGCCAAGTGGGCAGGCTGGGCTGGTGCCAGGTGGGCCTACGTCTGGCTGTGCCAGCTCTAACCGTCCAGGCCCTCTCAGCCGCCATGGCACCAGGCTGTCTGTGCTCAGCACAGAACCACAGACATGTCAGACACGGGGCTGCTGCGGGGCAGGGCATCCCATGAAGACAGGGATCTGTGAGAGCCAGCCCTCCAGAGGCTAGGGCAGGCAGAGGGGCCTGGGCAGAGGCAGGGACTGCCAGGGGCTTGGGATGGGGCTACAGGGCCAGCACGGAGCTTACAACTGAGTCAGCACCCAGCCTGCAGAGGAGAGTGGGGAGCTGGGCACAGGCACCTCCCATGCCAGTTGCCTCAAGAGTCGCCTGGGACCCTCGCCAGTGTGGACCAGGGGGCCTGGCCAGTCGGGTTCGGGCTGGTGTGTGGGGCCAGACCCACCTTGACAGAGGGCGCAGAGGCCACCGCCTTCTCCTCCTCTGCTGCCAGCGCCGCCTCCCCCTCCTCAGCCTCCTCAGCCTCCTCAGCCTCATCTTCCTCCTCCTCTTCCTCTTCCGCTCGCGGAGCCCAGGACATGCGGGGGCCGTTGTGCCAGCTCCCAGCCCCCACTGGGCCCTCACTGTCTGGCGGTGTCCCCTGCAGGAGGGCCACCACGGCCTCAGGCTGGGGCAGCTTGGAGATCTTGAAGTGCTTCTTGTAGTGGGGCGTGTCCTTGCGGATGAGCCTTTGTCTGCCCCCTGGCAGGGGCCAGGGCGCCTCTGGCTGGCCCTCCTCGCTCTCGCCGTCCTCCCTGGGCAGGAGCAGCGTGTCCTCCGCGAAGCGCACAGTGGGCTGTGAGAGCTGAGCATGAGGACTAGGCCAGCCCACCCCCGAGTGCAGGGCCCAAGGCAGCAGACAGGCGCTGAGAGGGCCTGCTGCTCAAAGAACAGGGACAAGTGACGAGCCAGCGAGGGGCACAGAGCAGTCAGGGGGGAGAGCAGGCTCGGGGGCTGGGAGGCTCTGCCCACCGTGCTCTCAGCAGCCTGAGGCGGGGCCCCAGCAGGACCATGAGGAAGGCCCTGGTGTCTGGGAATGTTCCAGAGGGGAACGTGTGGTAGCGTGGGTGGGCAAGGCCCAGTCCAAGCTGAGCATGAGCTTGAAGTGAAGACCCTCCTCCCCCAGCCCTCGCCCCGGCCTGGGGCAGCCTGACTCCTGCTGGGCCCCACAGGGAAGGGTGCACCTGGGGGCCCACGTGAGAGAACCAACCAGTGCTGCCTGCACATGTGCTTGGAAAAGAGGTGGGGTGGGAGCTGGCAGGCCCGCCCCTGAGGAAGCGGCCCCCAAGGCCAGTCTCACCTCCTCATAGGTCTCCTCCATGACCTCCTCCTGGGTGGCTGGCACGGGTTCCTGCTGGCTCAGCCCCTCCTCCTCGGCCAGCGGGCCCTCAGGCTCGCCCTGGGAGGCTGTGCCGGCAGACAGGTGTGAGTCTGCACTCAGGCCAGACTCAGTGCTCAGCCTCTTCTCCTGTGGCAGGGAAAGGCAGTGGGTTGGGCTGCCCCGGAGGACCCCACAGTGCAGGATGCACGCCAGGGCTCCCTGCTGCCTGACCACAGAGCCTCGGGAGCTTGCCCCCAGCTGCCCCCAGCCTGCAGGAAGTCTGTGCTCATCCTCTGGGGTGCCTGCCGTCCCATCCCCAGGAAGCCGCACTTCCAGCTCCAACGGCTGTGGATACACAAAGCCACCCTTCTGCGGTTCGAACCCTCAAGGCTCGTTCCAAAAAAATCACAAGGGCAGGGGCTAATGAGTCCCCGAGCGAATGCCAGCTCGAGGATGGGCCGGCGCCCCGACCAGCATGAGCATGCCTCCCGGATCAGCAAGGGCAGCTTCCCGTGGGTGGCTGTGCAGCACAGACATAGGTCCTCCATGCATCAGGCACCCTGCTATACCCAGGGGTCCTGAGCAAGCGGAGCTGGGCCTGCCTGACTCTGAACAGCCCCGCTCATGGAAGCTAACAGTGTGGGTGCCCTTGAGACGTGCCAGCCCATAGGCCCACTGCTCCAGCCGCTCCTGGCTCCTCACGGGCAGCTGCCCCACGTCCATGCCACATGGCTCTTGTGTCTGCCCAGCAGCCCTGAGTGGAGGCGGCCTGCTCTGCAGAAGGTGCGCGCACTTGGCCCTGAGCTTACAAACCAGCACCACAGCCTGGCTCCTCTCCTGGTGGGTTCCCCATGCCCACGCTGGCCGGAAGCCCCGCACCCAGCCTGGGGCTCCCACGGGAAGGCCTGTAAGTCAGGTGGCTGTCCCTCCCGCAGCCTGCGGGTCCCCACAAGCACCTCCTCAGAGGGCGAGGGTGGCGCAGGGTCAGGCCTGCAGGAGGTGGCTTCGCTCCGGCGCTCCACACCCCTCTTCATCACCTTGAGCTCGCTGGGGTGTGGTGTAGCCCGACGCTGCAGGCCCTGCAGC
>SJYX01014548.1:0-17679 GCA_006410675.1 Oreotragus oreotragus
GGATAAGCCTGCCTTTCTCCAAATTCCAATACATAGCAGATTGCTTTATAACACATCTCCTTCCCGTACCTCATTAAAGCTAGTATTATTTTATAACAAGCCCATTTCAGAACACATTTTGGCCTACATTGTATCACAGGAATAAAGATGTGTATAAGAGACAGCACCTGCAAAGCACCTAACACAGTTGCTAACTAAAGTTAGTATTCAGTGAGTACTAGTTACGAAGATTCTTAGTTTTAGAAAAACAACATTTGTAAATATTGTACTCATCTTTATATCATATGTTGTAAATACTCTTTTTCATTTCAAGGAATTCTTTTCACAAAGTAAGTATTTCCATGAATATGTTCAACAAAGAAGCTTTTTCTTATGTTCCCTGCTGCTGCTGCTGCGTCGCTTCAGTCATGTCATCTCTGTGCAACCCCATAGACAGCAGCCCACCAGGCTCCACCATCCCTGGGATTCTCCAGGCAAGAACACTGGAGTGGGTTGCCATTTCCTTCTCCAGTGCATGAAAGTGAAAATGGAAAGTGAAGTTGCTCAATAGTGTCTGACTCTTAGCGACCCCATGGACTGCAGCCTACCAGGCTCTTCCGTCCATGAGATTTTCCAGGCAAAAGTACTGGAGTGGGTTGCCATTGCCTTCTCTAGGGACATGGAAATGCCTATGAAGCAGTTCAAGTATCTTTTGTATATCAAATCTTCCTGGGTTCCTGATAAAATCATTTACAATTGCACAGATAATGAAGGAAAAGCAACACTATTCATTTTAAGAGTAATCAAAACATTTGGCATCATTATTCTACTATATGAAAAACCAATTTTATGGATGCAACATATGGCTTCTAGGAAATTTGAAATCAATAGTGAAATGATAAGGAATTTGTGAAATGATTTATATACTGTGTTATTCAACACATTACTGAACTTATTCCATGTTAGTATACATATATGTCACACATAACCAGAGAAGGCAATGGCACCCCACTCCAATACTCTTGCCTGGAAAATCCCATGGACGGAGAAGCCTGGTAGGGTGCAGTCCATGGGGTCGCGAAGTCGGACACGACTGAGCGACTTCACTTTAAAAACAGAGCAACAGCTTACATGCCCCAAAGAGAAGAGGAATAATAAATTTCATATAATCTTTAAATTAATGTTTTAAATGATTCTTTAATGGCTAGTAGAAGGAATCAGTGGTGAATTTCATGTGAATGATGAGAAACAGAGAGGTTCTGTGAGAAATTTCTAATCAATTTGCAAACTAAACGGATTTGAAGTTGGAGATCAAGAGTTCTATGTGGGATACTTAAGTAAAGCTGAGTAGATTATTTAGAAATTAGAAAATAAGGTCTAGGCTGGGAAGGAAATTCATGTTGTCAGCACATAAAGGATAATTAAAAGCATAGGTATGGATGAGAAAATACAGGAAACTAGTCTTTAGCTCACCAAGAGAAGACGATCAAGAAGACTTGAAGAACCTTAATTTATGAAAAAGTTGAAGGGCAGAAGATATTTATTTTGATTCACTTGTCCTATTATTATCAACAAAATAAAATACAGTCTGGTACTGAATATTTGTGTACAGTTTCTACAGTCTTTTCTCTATTCCTGCCTGGCATAAGTTTACCAGTTTGCTTCCAGGGGGACTGGTGCATTATTAATACTTATTAATATATGTTTCATATATGCTTTAAACCCCTTATTTCTTCCCTATGAGAATGTTCTGGGCAGTACTTTAAGAGATAAATAACTACATGATACATTCCAAGCTTGCAAATTCCCTGTACCCCTTATCCTGTTTGAAATTTCTTGCCCAGGACTGGTTACTCACAAATCTTATCTTTGGTTTTCTACGTGGGTGCTTTATGCTAAGCCCGTGGACTGAAGCTTTCACTTATACTCTCTGCCTGCCTTTCATCACTGTTGTTTCCCCATGCACTAATTTTACAGAATAAGTGATCTCTCCAGAGTGACCTCCCAATATAAAAACTTCTACGTTTTAATCTTCTTAATCTTTCTGAAACTTAACAAAAGCCAAAGACAACATATTGAAATTTTAAAAATACTATTGAGGGCAGAGAGGAAAAAAAGGGAGGGCTCCATGTTGATGGAGCCTGCCCCCAAACCCTCTATACTCATTCTGCTCACCTAAGTTGCAGTCTTGGTTCTCCTGTGAGACTTAATTAACTTACCCACTCCCTCTGGCTGTGCTGTGTTTAGTTGCTCAGTCATGTCTAACTCTTTGCGACCCCATGGACTATAGACCTCCAGGCTCCTCTATCCATGCAGATTCTCCAGGCAAGAATATTGGAGTGGGTTGCCATGCCCTCCTCCATGGGATCTTCACAAGCCAGGGATCGAATCCAGGTCTCCTGCATTACAGGCAGATTCTTTACTATTTAAGCCACCAGGGAAGCCCCTCCCTCTGGCTGCCATCTCTCATATTTTCATCAGGTCTCATTCCTTTAAGTAACACAGTTTCTAAATTCTTAATACTTCCTTCCTAATTCACTCTCCAGGAAATCTCATTCTTGATGAATTTTTCATGTGGACCATTTTTAGTCTTTACTTTGTTACAATATTGCTTCTGTTTTGTTTTGATTTTTTGTCCCCCAGGTATGTGTGATCTCAGTTCCCTGATCAGGTACCAAACCCACACCTCCTGAATTAGAAGGCGAAGTCTTAACCACTGGACCACCAGGGAAGTGCCTCTTAATGATTCTTAAGAGTCTTTTTTTAAACCATGATTTTTAGGAGAAAAGCTTCTTACAAGCAAAGAATAAAGACACATTGGGAAAATGTTATAAAATTACAAAATAGTATCAGAGGATTTTGCCTGCTATGTTATTTCTTATTTTGCTCTATCAGTGGAAATTTTTTTATTTTATTTTGTAAAAGAATTATTCATTCACTGTATTCCATTTACTCATTTCACTAATGATTTTTAAATTTTTTTTAACATAATCCATTGAATATCATGTTTCTCCTTTGCAGCTTTATGTGAGTTAATTAATTTAATTTTCATAACAAACACATTTGGCAAAGATGAAATTTAGGCCCAGATTAAATTGCCCCTACTAGTACATATTGATGGTTTCCAGTTGTGGTGCTGGAGAAGACGCTTGAGACTCCTTTGGATTGCAAGGAGATCAAAACAGTCAATCTTAAAGGAAATCAACCCTGAATATTCATTGGGAGGACTGATGCTAAAGCTGAAGCTACAATATTTTGGCCGCTTGATGCAAAGAGCTGACTCATTGGAAAAGACCCTGATGCTGGTAAAGATTGAGGGCAAAAGTAGAAGGGGGAAACAGAGGATGAGATGGTTGGGTCGCATCACAGACTCAATAGATATGAGTCTGAGCAAATTCCGAGAGAATCTGAAGGACAAAGAAGCCTGGCATGCTGGAGTCCATTGCGTTGCAGAGTCAGACACAATGGAATGACTGAACAACAATGATTCATACAACTAGTGGTGATAAAATCAGGGTTCGATTCCTGGCCTCTGGCACCAGTGACCCAAAGATGAACCACTATCTACTGTTGCAAAGGCAGTGACTGGTAGTAAAGTTCGGCAATTAGTTAGCATGATGGTCTCATGTAAGGCTAAACTTCATATCTAAGTAAATTATAGCCAGCATTTCCAAAGCACATTCCCATGGCTCTTCACAGGTGTTACGGAGGGGTTAAGGAGTGCTTTGTCAAATAAGTTTGAAAAATATGGAATTAGTAAGTACTAAACAGTTAGTTTTCAGGTCTTTTCACATCTTTAACATAAAGTACATTGTGACTCTAGTAGTAGGACCTCCATACATTGTTTTCCAGATATATTTCATAACGATACATACTTCTGGAAGAATATATATTTAGTAAGATTATAGGCACCCATTTTCAAAAACTGTGATGTAAATTGTTCCTCTATCTCAAGAAATTATTGCTTCTGGTCTCTAGAACAGAGTTTGAATAAGCTTCCAGTTTTGAGATAGAGATTTGACATTAAAATGGAAAGAAGAAAGGAAGAGGGATTAAGGAAGAGACTCAGAAAACCTGTTGTGCACAGCAGAAGAGGAGCTCAGACCCCAGACTCAGGAACAATTATCAGAACTCAGGTCCCAGGTCTAGGGTCACAGTGGCCTCAGATGCTGCTTGATGCTCAAAGTATAGAGATGCTGCTGATGCTAAGTCACTTTAGTCGTGTCCAACTCTGTGCGACCCTATAGATGGCAGCCCACCAGGCTCCCCCATCCCTGGGATTCTCCAGGCAAGAACACTAGAGTGGGTTGCCATTTCCTTCTCCAATGCATGAAAGTGAAAAGTGATGAAGTCGCTCAGTCGTGTCTGACTCTTAGCGACCCCATGGACTGCAGCCAACCAGGCTCCTCCGTCTGTGGGATTTTCCAGGCAAGGGTACTGGAGTGGGGTGCCATTGCCTTCTCCAAGTATAGAGCTGAGATCTTTGAAATTCTTATGATTCAAGTCAAAATCTATCATGACATCTGAGAATGGAGCTGTGCCTGAATATAGGTATCAAATAGTCTTTACCTATGGGACTTGCATTTTAAATAATATGAATAGAGATTGTGCCCCCAAAGCTTAGTCACAGATTATTTTATCAACCTATAATCCCAGCTAACTAATACATTTTATATTGGGAGTATCGTTCTGTGTCAAAATACCTTGTTTCCCAAGAAACTAATGCTGATAGACATGGTGAAAGTGAACAGTAAAAATGCTTCTTCTCTAAGCAAACTATAAATGCACCTTTTTAAAATAAACTATAAATTGGGATGCAAATCTAGAAATGGAAAGGAATAAAGATATGAAATGAAAAATTTATGTGAAAAGTAACAAAGAAGGTGGATGTAACTCAAAGATTTCCTTTCAACAAAATTATTGACCAAGACTGGTCCAGACAAAGTGGACAGTTTTACCATCTCCATGACTTGGAGGTAATAGTTGTATTAACCGACCAGGCTTAGAGGGAGCCCCTTAGAAAGTATATGCCCTGCATTTCTGCTCCCAGATAAACTAGTGTCTCCAAGTTCACTCTGCCAAGATTGTTATATTAAAAAGAATGCAAAGGAAGACAGAAGAGAGAGTGCATCAAGGCAGAAAAATCGTGATATGAGATGTTATTTTATTATTTATTCAATTTTTCAGAGCTTCCAAATTCTCTTTAAATAGGATTATTGGGGTTTTAAGGGAACCTGCTGAATAGCTTGTCTTCCATTCCCTTAGCTCTGAACACATTAGTATACTGAAAATATTGCCTTCTTATTATGAGAAGCCTTATAAGACACTATAGCATAGTCTGTGATTGCTGCCTTCACTCTGCCTGGAATATTAGCAGATTAGGAATTCTGAAGCCAGCAATCATAGATGATGCTGAACCAAGGCATTAAACTTGCTTCCTATAGACATGTGGATTTTCTCTTAGTGCTTCATTGATGTTATATAAGAATTCACATTAAACTCAATTCAAATCTCTTAAAATTTTAATTTATAATGTACATTTTTATTTTGTCAAATACCAATTGCTTTGTGTTGGGATTTTTAATTAACAAAGTGATTACATATCCATTATATCTTGGGTGCCTGTACCCAACATGTAAATCCATACATATTCTTGGATCTAAAACTTTAATAATTTCACATGCTTATTTCATAATTTTAGTTTTGCTAATGGAACATTTATCACCTTTAAAAATTTGTCCTTGGCTAATGAAATTTAAAAGTTGTGGATGCATCCTAGTATCATTAGCCTCTAGGTGCTTGCTAGATCATTGCCTTATTGATGAAATCACCTTAGGGCAAGGTCTCCATAATTCTGCCTCATTGGACACCTACAGGATAAGCCTGCCTTTCTCCAAATTCCAATACATAGCAGATTGCTTTATAACACATCTCCTTCCCGTACCTCATTAAAGCTAGTATTATTTTATAACAAGCCCATTTCAGAACACATTTTGGCCTACATTGTATCACAGGAATAACTTTGTTGCTTGGCAATGAATGTTTTCCACTCTTGCAGTATGTTTGGTCTCTTCTTAAGATCCCTTATGTTGAAGAGTGAAATGTGACAAATTTGTCTCTCCCTCAGCAATCAGGTATTGATGTATTTGTTCTTTCTCTGCTCATTCTCTGCAAGTCCAAATTACTTAAGTACTGAAAGCTCTCAAGGTAGTGACCTGGAATATTAACAGGTTACATTACCTCATTAAGCACAAGCAATGGCTCTTTCTCAGAGTCTAGAGATGCTGACGATGCATTTATCCACAAAATTAATAAAGTTTGAATGGAAACATAGTTGGAAAGATATTCTATACTGCCAGACTGAGGTTTCTCTAACTTTTCATAGGTTATCACAAGTTTACCCAGTACCTATTGCTTTCTCCTTGAAAACTAAAGATTTATGATGCTAAAATGATACATTTTAATATAATAAAGTTACAGTTCTTTCTAACTCCACCTCAGATGCTGATGACCTGGCACTTTTATTTTTTATTTTTTTTCAAAATAGCACAGGTTCATTTGAAGGAGAATGACAACTCTTAAATAACAGGGCAATTATTATTTTAATCAATAGTGGTATTATATTTTAAATTAATCTTCAAAAGTGTCCCTGAAGCTAAAATTTCAAAAGTCATTAATCAATTAAGCAAAATATTGCACAGCCTTTCAAAGCAATCTACTGCCTTAAGGTTGTTCAAACTGGTTTCTGAGAATGAAAACTTAGCACTTTTTCTTCAGTTCCATTGAGTAGTTTTATTTTGCTGATAAGTATGATTGCCTGATTGCCCAATAGGTAAACACAATATGATGGTATAAATATGAATATTCTGAAAGTGAAAGTCGCTCAGTTGTGTCTGACTCTTCATGACTATACAGTCCATGGATGGAATCTTCAGGCCAGAACACTGGAGTGAGTAGCTGTTCCCTTCTCCAAGGGACCTTCCCAACCCAGGGATCAAATCCAGGTCTTCTGCATTGCAGGCGGGTTCTTTACCAACTAAGCTATCAGGGAAGCCCCATAAATATTCTAGGGGTTTCTAAATGGTTCTACTTTGATCAGAACAAAAAAGTCTGTAAAAACCACTTCTGTTTATCAACACAAATAACAAGATGCTTTAAAATCCTTTATTTTTAAAACTATGGCCTGTCAAAAAATTTGCTTTTGAAATCAGAGCAGAGAGCCTGGAAAATGTCCTTATCTGAAGGGCCTGGGCCATGTGTGTCACCTTGACACAGAGAAGCAGCCTTGACTGCCAACTCTATCTGACTTCCAAAGCTTTGGATAGGGCCTTTTCAGACATATTTATTTCCCAGGAGCATGAACTATTGAATCTATTTCTCAACTCTTCTAATACTCAGATTATAATATTCATATTAGATGCTCAGATTCTGATAATGTGATGCCACTAAAGTCACCACAGCCCTACACCTCTTTGCTATTTTCTTAACAATAGTTTCCTCTCATCTAATACTCAGTTAGGTTCAGTCGTTCAATTGTGTTCAACTCTTTGCGACCCCATGGACCGCATCACGCCAGGACTCCCTGTCCATCATCAATTCCCGGAGTTTACTCAGACTCATGTCCGTTGAGTTGATGATGCCATCTGACCATCTAATGTTCAATCCAGAGTTAAACCTTGCTGTCTTGGAGTCCCACTTTAGAGTCTTTCATTGTATACCCAACAACTCGCCCCCTCCAATTTCTCTCTCCTCTTACAAGATACTCAATTCACAGTTTCGCATGGTGTATTTTCTCTCTTGCTGCAATAAGTTATAAATTGAATAGATTTTGTTTTACTACAGATATGTTCCTGGTGATCTTTATCTGATGGGTTTGTCAAAACTCTTATGTAACCCCTGCAGCTTGCAAAACACCATGAAAACTTTGTATGTCAAATACAGTTGACCCTTAGCAACATAGATTTGAACTGCAAGGGTCCACTTATACATTGTTTTTTCCCAATAGTAAATACTACTACATATGATTAGATATTAGTTGAATCCAGGGATGCAGAATTGCAGATAGTGAGAACCAACTATAAATTTATACTTCAATTTTCAGTTGCATGGAGGACGGCCCTGTCTGGCCCCCAAATATTTCAAGGATCAAATGTGGTTAGAAATAAAGGAGTAATTTAACAGAAATGAAATGAAAGAAATGTGTACACATGATAAATATCAAATTCAGTCACCTTCAGTTCAGTTCAGTCACTCTGTCGTGTCTGACTCTTTGCAACCCCATGAATTGCAGTACTCCAGGCCTCCCTGTCCATCACCAACTCTCGGAGTTCACTCAGACTCACATCCATCAAGTCAGTGATGCCATCCTGCCATCTCATCCTCTGTAATCCCCTTCTCCTCCTGCCCCCAATTCCTCCCAGCATCAGAGTCTTTTCCAATGAGTCAACTCTTCGCATGAGGTGGCCAAAGTACTGGAGTTTCAACTTTAGTATCATTCCTTCCAAAGAAATCCCAGGGCTGATCTCCTTCAGAATGGACTCGTTGGATCTCCTTGCAGTCCAAGGGACTCTCAAGAGTCTTCTCCAACACCACACTTCAAAATCATCAATCCTTCAGTGCTCAGCTATCTTCACAGTCCAACTCTCACATCCTTACACGACTACTGGAAAAACCACAGCCTTGACTAGACGGACCTTAGTCGGCAAAGTAATATCTCTGGTTTTGAATATGCTATCTAGGTTGGTCATAAGTTTTCTTCCAAGGAGTAAGCGTTTTTTAATTTCATGGCTGCAGTCACCATAGAAATGAATCAAGAATCGTTAGATGCTGCATAGTAAATTGTGAATATTGAGGTTTTTCTGCCTCCTCTAAACTATTCAATGTGTGTTTATTTATTTTATTATTTCTTAGCTATGCCTTTGAGTTACTTTTTGTACCACATGAACCTGTTCCCCTCAGACTACAGTTTTGCTCCAAACAACTTCCAACCCCCTTTATGTTCAAATATGGCCATGATTACGTTATTCTTCCAGAATATTCTTTTTAACACAATTGACTTGATGTTTCAAGATGGGACATTTTAAGTAACCCAGAATAGGAAGCCCCAGTCATTCACTAAATATAGGGTTTAACCAAGGAAGAAATGATGACATCTTAAGAGCTACTCAATGGAGAGCACAGGGTTGTCTTTTCAGGACCACTCGAGATAATACATGTTTTAAATACTTTCCAAAGTTCCTTAGAAAAGATATGTGCCAAACTTGGAGGCAATAAAAAGCTTGTTGCTTGCTATTATTGAAATATGGTGTGCCGGGAAGTAGCTGGTGAATACATTAGAGAAAGTAGTGGTAAAGAATCTGCCTGCCAATGCAGGACATGCTGCTTTGATTCCAGGGTCGGGAACTTCCCCTGGAGTAAGAAATGGCAACCCACTCCAGTATTTTGCCTGGGAAATTCCACTGAGAGAGGAGGCTGGTGGGCTACAGTCCATGGGGTTGCAAAGAGTTGGACATGACTGAGGACACATGCAGAGACACATAGAGCCTGCCAAGGAATTTGAGCTTGACTTTCAGGCCCAGAAACATTCCCCACTCATATCTGTAATGTGGAGAAAGCTGTAAATCTGTTTTACACTGCAGCATTGAGCAGCAGTATGACTAATGGATAGCAGTTACGGTTGAATTTCAGTTCAGTGTAAGAAATACTTTTGTAATAACTAGAACAGTCCAGAAAATATGATGAGCCAATTAGGCTGAGTGCCTCTGATCTCCTCTTACTTCCAAGAAATAACTAAGTAGATAATATATGCCCATGACTTAAGGTTGTCTTAAGAAATAATTTGTCTATTCAATTCTATGATTCTGTGATGTTCTCTGTTGGGCTTCTAATAAACTAATCAGTGTCAGTGTTAAGATGGACGCAACTGTGCTACCTTCACTAAGCGATGAATGAATACTTAAGAGAAGCACATCTTAAAACCATATAAAATAGTGACAGAAAACAGCTGCTTCCATGCCACTGTGGCAGGACAAGAGGCAGAAGAGCTGACATCAGACAAATTGTTAGATGTGATATTGCATCCGTCGGAAGATGTCTTACTTTGAATGATTGTAGAAAAAGTGTAAATTGTGTTAGCTATATCATAACAGTAGTAGTGGTGAGACACATGGACTCTGGCTCACCGGGCTCCTCTGTCCATGGGGTTCTCCAGCAAGAATATTGGAGTGGATTGCCATTCCCTTCTCCAAAGGATCTTCCCGACCCAGAGTTCAAACCCAAGTCTCTTGCACTGTAGGCAGATTCTTTACCATTGAGCTACAGAGAAGATCCTATATCATCATAATATATAATAATAGATACCCTATTATAATCAAATCATAGATTAATTATTCCATATACAATATAATGTCATCCACAACAAATATTTTGAATGCCTGCTAGGAAGTAGGCACTCCAATATATTTTGCACATATCATCACTAATGTACCAACAAACCTGAAAGACAAATAATATCCTCTCTTTACAGATCACAAAATCAAAGCTCAAAATGATCAGGCTTTTCAGAGTTAATAAATAGCATATTGAGAACATGGTCTCCTAGCCGTATGGCATATTCCTATAGCACACAGACCACTTAATTGCTTTAAAAGTTTTACTGAATTTTTAAAAACTAATATATTTACCAAATGAGATGCTAAGATTAACCTCCTACTGTCATCAAGAAAAAAAATTTTCTTTAATATTCTTTTTCCCAGGTACAAAGCTGAAACATCCTTAATTCTAAGCTCAATTAATTAAATGTAAACTGATTAACACCTATGTTTGGAAATAAATAACAACAGGAACACTGGCAAAGACATATAAATGAATAAGAATTTAAATAAATTAAAAATAAATTTATGTTTAACTCAATAGATTGAACTTGGACTTGTGACAAAATTGGAGTAAAGATGTTAAAAATCTCTGATTATTCTTTAAGACATAAGAGAATGGCAACTGCTGTCACTTCCAATTTTCCAAGCAGCGTATCTTCCATTTTCCTTAATAATCAAAACTTGTATTATCATCCTGTCCTAAATTCTTCAACCAGTGTCCTCTTTTGTTCCTCTGTGAAGTGCGGGTTTTTATAATCCTACTTTTCAGATATTAAAATTATATAACCTGTATTGATTGCATCATAATTTGGCACCCTGCACCATTTCCTAGAGTGACTAAACAAGATATTTTATAAGAAAAAAAATTAATAGTAAAATGTAAATGAAGAAATACAGTTGATTCACTGTATACCATATATTATTGCAGAAATAGGTGTTATTTAAAATGTTATTTATAAATAAATAGGCAGCATTATTTTCTGGTGGTTAAATGATTTCTATTTCTGCTTCAGGAATCAAAGGCGGTCACAGAATATATACAGTACACTTATAAGCAACAGTCAAGCAAATAAAAGTGAATAAAGATCCAGTAGTATCATGAAATGGCTGTTATAATTTTATAAAAATGGATGCAAAAAATGATAATAATTTGGGGATTAAGAAACACCTGGGAGGAAATTAAATAATTCAGCATACTTTTAGTCACCTGAATTTTTTAACTAAGAGGTAAGCTATTGGACTGTCAAAGTAACCAATATAATGAAGTAGGAAATGGTTTCTAAAGTTTAGTTTATTACATATTTATAAATAATCTATTACTATATAGACATTATAATAAAATTACTCCAGGATGAAAGGTAGGAAGCAGTGTTGGGTACCATGCTTTCAGAATGTCATGTGTGAATTCCCGCGACTGCTCTGTGTTTTTCAGTTTTGGTGTCCAGCATGAGAAATGAAGATGACAACCCAACAGCCTAGTAGTCTTATGGAGAGTATTTAACCAGCTCTCAAAATTGCATAAACTCAGATCTCTGTAACATATCCTTTTGTGTATATTTATGTGTATATTCATTTGCTAGGGCTGTCATAATGAAATACTACAAACCAGGTGGCTTGAGCAACAAAAGTGTGCTGTTTACAGTTCTGGAAGCTAGAAGTCTGAAATCAAAGCTGTTTCCTTCTGAAGGCTATCAGGGAAAATTTGTTCCAGGCCTCTCACCTTACTCTTGGTGGTTTTATGGCAATCTTTGTAGTTCCCTGTCTTAAAGATTCATCACCCCATCTCTTTTTTCATGTTCACATGACATTCACCCTAAAGGCAAGTCTCGATGTTCAAGTCTTCCTTTTTTATAAGGATACCAGTCATACTGGATTAGGGGTCTACTCTATTTCAGTCTGACCTTACTTTATCCCATTACATTTGCTATGATTCTAGTTATAAATAAAACAATAATTACATCATGAGGGACTGGAGATATGACTTTAACATATTGATTTTGTGGGGAGACAGTTGAAATCATAACAATGCATACATGTATAAACACATACATAAACATACCTATGCATATATCCACATACACACACCCCTCCTACTAGTTCTGCTTCTCTCATTGAATCATTAATGATAAGCCACTTCTGCCATGTATTTTCACATACCCATGTCTTTGTCCAAACTAGAAATATCTTCCTAGTATTTTCTCTCAAGAGAATACCTACTCCTATTCCAAGACTGAAGTCAAAAGTGCTCTACAGAATGCTCTTTTTCTGTTACTTTGCTGGGTCAGCATTGGTGGCAGAATTAATTATGACATGTGTATCTTAACGAATTATAAATAAGTAAATTATATAATTGTATCAAAATTATTTAAAATCATTTATTGTATAATCATACAATACATAATTGTATAATCATTCAGATTTTGAGTGGTGTGAAGGCATAATCTAACATCATCTTTAACAATGTTTTCCACATGTGATGGATAAAACACATGACATTCCTATTGTATGCATAGCACTTTTCTTTGTGCCAAGACATCACAAATACTTAAGGGAAAAAACCTACTGAATTAAGTAAAATGTGGGCCAATTCAGTTTTTTAAACTTCTGATTAATACGTCACAACCATATCCATGGATACCTTGAATAATGCTAAAAATTTTAAAACTACTTAGACAGATTTAGAATATCAGGATTCTAGTCTAAGATCATGGCATTTTGTCCCATCACTTCAAGAAAAATAGATGGGGAAACAATGGAAACAGTGACAGGCTTTATTTTCTTGGGCTTCAAAATCACTACAGATGGTGACTGCAGCCATGAAATTAAAAGACGCTTGCTCCTTGGAGGAAAGCTATGACAAACCCAGACAGTGGATTAAAAAGCAGAGACATCACTTTGCTACCAAAGTCCATATAGTCAAAGCTATGGTTTTTCAAGTAGTCAGGTATGGATGTGAGATTTGGACCATAAAGAAGGCTGAGCACTGAAGAACTGACGCATTCAAACTATGATGCTGGAGAAATCTCTTAAGAGTGCCTTGGACTGCAAGGAGTCAATCCTAAAGGAAGCCAACCCTGAGTATTTATTGGAAGTATTATTGCTGAAGATGAAGCTGCAATACGTCATCCACCTAAGGTGAAGGGCCAAATCTTTAGAAAAGACCTAGATGCTGGGAATGATTGAAGGCAAAAAGAGAAGGGGGCAATAGAGGGTGAGATGATCAGATAGCACCACTGACTCAATGGACATGAATTTGAGCAAACTCCAGGATATAGTGAAAGACAGACACCCTGGAGTTCTGCAGTCCATGGGGTCACAAAGTATCAGATACAACTTGGCAACTGAACAACAACAGCAAAATGTCTTTGTTTGGATGATGTTGAGGCAGGACAACCTAAAGCTGTATTTCTCAGACTCTCTTGCAGCTGAAATTCCTCATGTAATCTAGGCTTCCCCAAGCAAATGTACTCAAGTAGCAGTGGGTGATGTGAAGTGAAGGCTACAAGCAGAGATATTAGACTGTCCAGAAAGAATGAATATTCTAGAAATTCAGATCCCCTCACTAAGCTGGTAGAGTTTACAACATCTACTCCCTGCTATCAGAGGAACTGAGCAACGGCAGTAGCCTTATAGAGTGGTTGGAAATTTCCTCCAGAACACCTCACCTGCCTCCTGAGAAACCTGTACACAGGTCAAGAAGCAACAGTTAAAACTGGACATGGAACAATGGACTGGCTCAAAATTGGGACAGAAATAAATCAAGGCTGCATATGTAACCTGATTATTTAACTGCTTTGTAGAGTACATCATACAAACTTCCGGGCTGGAGGAATCAAGCTGGAATTAAGAAGGCCAGGAGAAATATCAATAACTTCAGTTATGCAGATGATATCACTTTAATGGCAGAAAGTGAAGAAAGAGGAACTAAAGAGTCTCTTGATGAAAGTAAAAGAGGAGAGTGAAAAGTTAGCTTAAAACTCAACATACAAAAATTAAGATCATGGCATCTGGTTCCATCACTTCGTGACAAATAGAGGGGAAAAAATGGAAACAGGGACAGACCTTATTTTCTTGGGCTTCAGAATCACTGCAGATGGTGACTGCAACCATGAAATTAAAAGAAGCTCCTTGTAAGAAAAGATATGAAAAACCTAGACAGTGTATTAAAAAACAAATACATCACATTACCAACAAAGGTCTAGTCAAAGTTTTTTTTCTTTTTTTTCCAAAGCGAAAAACAATCATGTATGGATGTGAGGGTTGGACCATAAATAAGACTGAGCACCGAAGAATTGATGCTTTTGAACTGTGGTGTTGGAGAAGACCCTTGAGAGTCCCTTGGACAGCAAGGTGATCAAACCAGTCAATCCTAAAGGAAATCAACCCTGAATATTCATTAGAAGGTCTTATGCTGAACCTGAAGCTCCAATGCTTTGGCCACATGATGTGAAAAGATGATTCACTGGAAAAGACTCTGATACTGGGAAAGACTGTAGGCAGGAGGAGAAGAGGGCAACAGAGTTGAGATGGTTGGATGGCATCACCAACTCAATGGACATGAGTTTTAGCAAACTCAGAAAAACAGTGGAGAACTGGCACGCCTAGCATGCTGCAGTTCATGGGGTCACAAAGAGTTGGACACGACTGAGCAATTGAACAACAAGCCGCAACATTCAAGTCCAAACTTCCAGAAGGAATTTCAGAACTACCAAATATCTCTCAGTAAACACCACTCCGCTCTAACTTGCACTTCTATGTTCTGTAAAGAAGAATCTTGAAAGATGATCAGTGAAAAAAGAGATTTATTTCTCAATTACTGAACCAGGATATATATATATATATATATATATATATATATATACTCTTCCAGATGATGGTAGGTTAGTGTTGTAAGTTATTTATACTCAAGAACTTGAATGGCCATTACTGGATCATGAACAAGACAAGTTTCCATGGGTAGTTGTGTCAGATATAGAAAGGAACAAATTAACAGGAATATAGATAGCGGCAAAAATCAGAAGAGCTGAGTAACCCAAGAGACAAAAAGTAAAACATTTACCTTACTTTCTTATTCTAGTTTCCACAGAACAAATTATACTAAGTTATTATGGCAGAAAGTAAAGAGCAACTGAAAAGCCTCTTGATGAAAGTGAAAGAGGAGAGTGAAAAAGCTGGCTTAAGACTCAACATTCCAAAAACTAAGATCATGGTAACCTGCCCCATCACTTCATGGCAAATAGATGGGGATAAAAATGGAAACAGTGACAGACCTTATTTTCTTGGCCTTCAAAATCATTGCATATGTGACTGAAGCCATGGAATCAAAAGACACTTGCTTCTTGGAAGAAAATCTATGACCAATATAGATAGTATATTATAAAGCAGAGACATTACTTTGCCAACATTGTCTAGTCAAAGCTATGGTTTTTCCAGTAGTCAAGCACGGATGTGAAACTTGGACCACAAAGAAAGCTGAGCGCCAAAGAATTGATGCTTTTGAATTGTGTTGGAGAAGACTCTTGAGAGTCCCTTGGACAACAAGGAGATCAAATCAGTTGATCCTAAAGGAAATCAGTCCTGAATATTCACTGGAAGGACTGATGTGAAGCTGAAGCTCCAATATTTTGACCACCTGTATGAAGAACTGACTCAATGGAAAAGACCCTGATGCTGGGAAAGATTGAAGGCGGGAAGAGAAGGGGATGACAGAGGAAGAGATGGTTGGATGGCATCACCGACTTGATGGACATAAGTTTGAGCAGTCTCTAGGAGTTGGTGATGAATGAGGAGGCCTGGCATGCTGCAGTCCATGGGGTCACAAAGAGTCAGACATGACTGAGTGACTGAACTGAACTGATTTTTCTGTAGTGACCNATGACAGAGGAAGAGATGGTTGGATGGCATCACCGACTTGATGGACATAAGTTTGAGCAGTCTCTAGGAGTTGGTGATGAATGAGGAGGCCTGGCATGCTGCAGTCCATGGGGTCACAAAGAGTCAGACATGACTGAGTGACTGAACTGAACTGATTTTTCTGTAGTGACCCATAAGATTTTACTACAGTATGCCCTGTGCTGTACTGTGTTCAGTTGCTCAATCGTGTCTGAGTTTTGAGACCCCATGGACTGTAGCCCATCAAGTTCTTCTGTCCATTGGGATTTTTCAGGCAAGTATAGTGGAGTGGGTTGCCATTTTCTTGTCCAGAGGATCTTCCTGAACCAGGGATTGAACCCATGTCTGTTGCATCTCCTTCATTAGCAGGCAGATTCTTTACAACTAGTGCAGACAATATGATATCCTTAATAATTACATTCCATTTTGTCAAGAACGTCATTGTGTCTTATGACTAGACAACCCAGGGAACCTGGACTAAATTACATCATCTATTTTACCAAACTGATTCATTATGTAACAGCAGAAACTTAGATGACATTTTCATGATAATGTTATTATACCTTCTATTTTAACTCTAATATAGAAATTATGACTATAAAGAACAGTACTCTAATATCTGAGAAAGAGCATAGAGTCTCTTTCTCAGGGAATCTAGGAATTTTAATTCAAACTGCATAGAAAATTTTCTCTAAACAGAGAAATGTGTATCTTTTTAATGTATATTCTGTGTTTTAGCTCAAGGTAAATATGCAGTGCCATTAGGAAGCATTAGGAAAAATAGCTCACAAATTTTAAAGTCCTCTCCTTGTTAAAAGAAAAGTAGGGGCAGCAACAAAATAGAACCCAGGCATATACTGATAAAGTAATTTTTGATACATATACATAATAAGATTTTGTGTATCACCATGAAAATGAGTAAGCCACCACTATGTGCAATGGCATGGATGAATCTCAACATAATTTTGACATTAGGAATGAATAGAGTAGGAGTGATTTGCATAGTTTTCCCAAATAGGCAAAATTAGAACACACTGTTTAGAGGAAACCTAGAGAAGTGGCAAAACTATAAATAGAAAAATAAAAGATTCTCATAAATACTAACATAATGTACTTCTGGGAAGGAGGAAGCGTTAATGGTCAAAAAGGACAGGGCTAGAGCTTTTGTTTGCTGACAATTTTCTTTTCTTTTTTTTTACTTTATTTTACTTTACAGTACTGTATTGGTTTTGGCATACATTGACATGAATCCACCATGGGTGTACATGAACTCCCAAACATGAACCCCCCTCCCACCTCCCACCCCACATCATTCCTCCGGATCATTCCCATGCACCAGCCCCAAGCATCCTGCATCCTGCATCGAACATAGACTGGCAATTCGTTTCTTGCATGATAGTATACATATTTTAATGCTATTCTCCCAAATCATCCC
>SJYX01014548.1:17804-41719 GCA_006410675.1 Oreotragus oreotragus
TCTCCCAAATCATCCCACCCTCTTCCTCTCCCTCTCCCTCTCCCTCTCCCTCTCCCTCAGAGTCCAAAAGTCCGCTCTACACATCTGTGTCTCTTTTGCTGTCTTGCATACAGGGTCCTCATTACCATCTTTCTAAATTCCATATATATATGTGTTAGTATACTGTATTGGTGTTTTTCTTTCTGGCTTACTTCACTCTGTATAATCGGTTCCAGTTTCATCCATCTTACTAGAACTGAATCTGGTTGGTCACTGGTTATTTCCATGGATGCTTGCTTTAGAAGTATTTATCTGACTGAATATGTGTGTGTGTGTGTGTGTGTGTGTGTGTGTGTGTGTGTGTGTGTGTGTATTTTCTGCATTTCTTTGAAATGTTAATTTAAAAGACTTTGTAAAAAGAACCCCAAGGAATTAGGTTTCTTTGATTCTAACCTCCAGTGACTCAGTGGTAAATAATCCATCTGCCTGTGCAAGAGATGCAGGTTCGATCCCTGGGTTGAGAGGATCCCTGGAGAAGGAAATGGCAACCCACTCCAATATTCTTACCTGGAAAATCCCACAGAGCCTGGCGGCTACAACCCATAGGGTCACAAAAGAGTGGGAGAAAGCTTAGTGGCTAAACAACACAAGACATTTGAGAAATGTAAAAACTTGTCCAGAGGCTTAGGAAAGAGTTATTTCAGCCAAAATTGCAACTGTAGTGGGTTTTTGTTTTTTTTTTTCATTTTCAATTTTGAA
The DNA here is from genome assembly GCA_006410675.1 of Oreotragus oreotragus. Classification (NCBI taxonomy): domain Eukaryota; kingdom Metazoa; phylum Chordata; class Mammalia; order Artiodactyla; family Bovidae; genus Oreotragus; species Oreotragus oreotragus. Next base: position 18,543 of record SJYX01014548.1, read on the forward strand.
ACTCTCAATACCCTCTAGCTCCTCTGCCCTGCTCTCTGCCCTGAGCATTCCTCTCAAGTTTTCCCCATCCAATACCCTAGGGAGTGCCCCTCTGGACTCAGGCTTTCTGTACCACCTGTTGTAATGTCTTCCTCTGCTTAGCTTGCTTCCACAAGCAGTTCCTAAGCCTCCACGTTTCCTTCCATCTTTATCCCACTGTAGGCCACGCCCATTCCCTCAGCTGAGAGGCAGTGGGCAGACCATAAAGAACGTTCTCCGTTAACTCCACAAACTCCCACCCCAATCTCTCTGGAGGTGAGTTGAGTCTCTACCAAGCTATCTACTCCCTGTGCTCCTGTGATTAGAATCAGTTGATCACCCTAGGACGGGAAGCCTCTCCATTAGAGACACATGACACACAGCCCTTCCAAAATATACGAGAGGGACATGTCAGCTGTCACATCACTTCTCACTTAGCACCAGAATCATAGTGTCTACTCTTCAAAATGTGATGAGGTAGTTTCCCTGTTTCACTGGACACTGCCCCCTCAACCGCCACAAACCAGCTTCTCTATCTCCTCACTGTTCTAGTTGCTTTGCTGTATTTCAAAAGATAGAACAAATAAAAATACCTTCAAGGCAACGAATTTAACTGGAAGTCTCAGTGAAAATCTGACATGGGGCCATTATTCCCATTATTCTCCCTTCAATCATGTTTAAACAGAATGCTTAAACAGATGCAGAAAGTTTAAGTCACGTAATTTTAACATCACAGCCAATAAGTGGTAGAATCAGAGTTTAAAACACAAGTCCCTGTGTCTTTACAGTCTGAGCTCCTTACTGCTATACAGTTCAGCTGCCAAGATTTGATGTCAAGGATATAGTTTCACCTTTGTCAGCATCACTGGCACATATAAAGCTTTTTTTGGGGGGGGGGGGCGGTGGCATTGCTACATTGCCAGTGCACATGACGATAAAGCATAGTTGTTTTCAGTAGAGCAAAGAAAGAGCACAGCACCTGAGTCTAGGTAATATGAAGCAGTGTGCAGACTAGCCAGTAAACTTAAAGAAGAGAAGACATACCTGCTGCTTGAGTTGCATAAGGCAATACTTTGTGTCCATAGAAATCTTAGCATCATCTTGGTCTCAGCTCCTTCCATGCCCTCCACAGCCCACCTATAAGCTGCAACAGTTGAGCTGGCTGATTTCTCTCCAAACCTCTCCAGACCTTCTCATCACCATGCTCACTGATGGTCTAATCTGGCAAATAGATCCATAACCCAGCTGGTTTTCTGCAACTCCCCCTAGGATCTCCTTGTGTTTTTCTTTCTTTACCAACCCACACTCTACATCATGGCCAGATGGATCTTCCAACAACACAGAAATCCTGGGCCCCTCCCCTACTTAACCCCTGGGAATCGATGCCCACTTGCCCCAGGGCACAAGTTTAAATCTATGTACAGTTTGTACAACTCATTATCCCCTGGCCCTGATTTCAGGCTTCTACTCCCTGGCATTTCTACCCCAAGACTCACTCCCTCACAGACTCCCAGAGGACTTGCGCTCCATTCCAGTTGCTGTAATCAGCCAAGCCCGGTCTAGGCTCTGGGTCATGACACAGGGTGCTTCTCTGATGGGAGCAGTTCACGTCACCCTTCGGCGGCTAATGCGTGTGATACAATGGCTGGTTTAACTAGGCCTCTGCCAGGGACCCTGTTCTCTTCTTTGCTCATTTTCTCCCCACTGCTTGAAACATGCCTGGAGCAAAGTAGTGACTCTGTGAATGTCTTATTTAAAGCAGGGAACATTTTGTCTGTTCCAAAAAAAAAAAAAGATAGTCTATCTCTCAAGTCAGTAAAGGGATAAGTGGCTCCGAAATACAGGCAATAATTCATTTGAAAATGCTGCTGTGCACTTTCATGTTTATAGATGAAAATAATAAACATCATTGTTAATTTCTGCTCTGGAAGTTTCTGTTTTAAGAAGTTCCAGGACTCTTATTCAAACACCCCAAGTGTCAATCATTTTTAAAAATGCAACATGAAAATGAAAACAATACTTGAAAAATAAAAATGGTAACTCAGGTTTACAAACAGGGTTCTAGATTTAAATCATTCATCACCACTGAGTGGAGACAAAAATCAGTGGAAAGAAGGTTTTATGCATTTCTATTTTTATGAAACTATAAAAAAGACTAATAAACATATATAGGTATGCTGCTGCTGCTAAGTCACTGCAGTCGTGTCCGACTCTGTGCTACCCAGTAGACGGCAGCCCACCAGGTTCCCCCATCCCTGGGATTCTCCAGGCAAGAACACTGGAGTGGGTATGATGCATCCTCAATGCTGCTGCTGCTGCTGCTAAGTCACTTCAGTCGTGTCCGACTCTGTGTGACCCCATAGACGGCTGTCCACTCCTAAAATCCTCTTGTCTATAATCTTCAGAGAAAGGGTAGTATAATACCATTTTAGAAACACAAATATTATCTACTTGGCTGTTTTCTCCAGTTTTAGATATGTTTATTTTCTTTGATGCTACGTGAAGTACACTATCATTTTTTAGCTTTGATTGACATCAGCTGAGTATTCAATTATGCCAAGATTGACATTTACTATAACTATGACAGTCTGTTATCCAGTCTTATGAAACAGTGCTTGGAAAGAGTCATACTTCACCTAACCATAACATTTGTGTATAGACCATTTATCCTCCTCAGATCATCTTTAGTGCATATATAAAGTGACACAGGTTTGTTGTTTCTGAGTCGCTAAGTTGCGTCTGACTCTTTATGACCTCATGGACCATAGCCCACTAGGCTCCTCTGTCCATGGAATTTCTGAGGTAAGAATATTGGAGTGGGTTGCCATTTCCTTCTCCAGGGGATCTTCCTGATCTTGGGATTAAATGTACATCCCACATTCGCAGCTAGAGTCTTTACCACTGAGCCACCAGGAAAGCTCATGTGACATTGGTTAATCAGTGGTAAAAAGTATTTAATGTTTGAGGAACATATCAAGTGGTTATAGTCATGTTACACATTTCAGCATTTCATTTTTAGCCTAACTGTATATCTTCTTCAGTAAATGAAACTTGTTGCAATTGCTAATCCTTTACTAGCTTAAATAAATGGAAAGACATGCTTGCAACCACCTGAACTAATCCCTCTTCTTCTTGTGGTCATTGCATCACTGATCTGGAAGTTTGTTTCTCTTTAACAGATTCCTCTTTCCCTCTTATCTCCTCTTATTCTATCGTCAGTCACATTTCAACATCTGGAAAAACCTTCACATTAAGACCATCAAATGCTTATTAAGTTTCTATGTACAGTCTTGTCCATAACGTATTATACCTAAGGTATTTCACTATTTTTACTTAATAGGGTAATTTACTAAAACAATACATTGACTCCAGATGCCTTATTTTATGGATAATCACTCAACACACAATAACATTTGGAGTCTCTCCTGTTTCCAAGCAAGTTCTGGGTCCTTAGCACTTGCTCAGGAGTTTTGCATAGCTGAACGTGAAGTATGTACAGTTGCCATGCTCATGAGCTTAATGCTATAAAGTGCATCCTCCTCTTAGTATCAATCCTTGATACCATCCTGGTTATGCAGGCCTGGACACCAGCTCATTCTTATCCCAGTGCAGTGGCAGTTTCATTTGATAAACAAGGCCAACAAAACATTCTCATTTTAGCACTATTGTTCCTAAGAAAACAGTTTATGAGAGTCAGAGATCATTCTAGAAAGGCCTTCATCAACCTCAAACCCACCTGGAAGCTCATCATTTACTCACAGTTTACATCATTTTGAAAAGGAATTTGGTTAACATAGAAAATATGTTCCTGCAGGAAGTAGATTACAAATTCTTTAAATTTAGTTAAAAACTGAATCTTAGATATATACAGGTGTAGGCAGATTCTTATATTAGCCTTTTTAAGCATTCACTCGGGGAAGGCAATGGCACCCCACCCCAGTACTCTTGCCTGGAAAATCCAATGGACGGAGTAGCCTGGTGGGCTGCAGTCCATGGGGTCGCTAACAGTCGGACAGACTGAGCGACTTCACTTTCACTTTTCTCTTTCATGCATTGGAGAAGGAAATGGCAACCCACTCCAGTATTCTTGCCTGGAGAATCCCAGGGATGGGGGAGCCTGGTGGGCTGCCGTCTATGGGGTCACACAGAGTCGGACACGACTGAAGCGACTTAGCAGCAGCAGCAAGCATTCACTGGAATGAATGTTCTTCTCCAGACCTTTCTCTGCTTCTCCAAGTCTTATGGCTAGCTAATGTTCATGCAAAGTACATAATCAGGTTATGAGGCAGGAGATAGATGGATGCCAGACTGAACAGTTTCTTCTGTGCAGGCCAAAACCCCATAATAGCAAAAACTCCATAACAGTAGAAATTCCATAAAATCAGGATGATGCAAAAGACTGGGCTCTGCCCAGGTAAGAGATGGAAGACCACATATTTCCAAAGTTAAGGAGACCTTTCTGACTACGCATGCACAGAAAGTCTCCTTGGAAGTCAAAAAGAGATAGGGCATCACCTCATAGTAAATGATGTGAAGATATCCACAGGCCTCTTGTCTAGAATCCATCTTGGTTAAGAGGTGCACATGCACCCATTGGAGGACCCTGAGATATACCAAATACAGACTCAGAGCCAGGCTAGCAAGATGATTGGCCAAAGGAAACTCAGAAGAAGTGATCCAAGTTACCAACAGAGCACAACTCTCTCTTTGAACCCACCCATGTGTCTGTTCACACATACTTCACTTTTTCCTTCCAATAAACACTTTACTTGTTGCACTATTTTCCATCTGTAAGTGGACATTCATTTCTGCACAGCTAAAAGGCCAGGGCCTTCTCACTGGCCACTGGTTCCTGGTGGCTGGGGTTTAGTACTCTTACCGCCATGGCCTGACTTCAATCTCTGGCCAGGATCTGAAGCCCTGCTTCAAGCCACCACAGGCCAAGGCCACCTGAGATTAGTTATAGGTACTGACCTGTGTTAAAATATAGATGATTTTGGAAGAAGGAAAACATTAAAATTATATCACCAGTCATTCACATCTGATTATGTGCTTTGTTTTATGATACAGCTACACAAATAGTCTTGTTGAACTAAAGACCAGAGGCCAACTAGCTGGCTCATCAGTCAAGGAAGGTTTGATGGCAAAGTTTCCAGTTATCTCCTGCTGCTTAACAAACTACAGCAAAAACTTAGTGTTGAGACAATTATCTTATTATATCATATAACTTGTGTATCAGGAAATCAGAAAAGGCTCACATGAGATGGATAATTCATCCTATTCATCTGGCACTGATGAAGGTCATNTCTATGGGGTCACACAGAGTCGGACATGACTGAAGTGACTCAGCAGCAGCAGCAGGGCAGTATATATGAGTGGAGTGTCCCTTGCTAGGAAAGAAGAAACATAGGGAACACTGTTTGCTAAGAAGATATGAATCTAGGAAATAGAAATGTGTGATTGACAAATTGCCCAAACTTTGACTAGGCAGAAAACTTACATTCAACAGAAATGTCTATGAATATTAACAAAACCAAAGCCAAATTCAGAACTACATAAATTGGTATGGAGTTTTGTTTTTTAAGTAGTAAGAAAATGATTCAAATAACTGCATATTTTATTAACTTCCTTACCTTAAAAGGCAGATTAAAATGTGTTAAGCTGTTTATATTGAGATTTTTATAGTTACCTCTCCTCAAATTTATGTGCTTTATCAAATATAACTTAAACTGGAGCACCAAAGTTCTCTTAATGAATCTAGATGTCTGCAGATTAATGCAAGGCCTTTTGCAATCATTTGCTGGTTTTTTACAATGAACACATTTTTATTTATGGTAATGACAGTTGTTTAGTAGGCAAAATATAACTTATGGCTTTTTACAAAGAAACAAAGACTATATTTTTAACATTGTGAGTGAGTTTCAAGAACAGTGAAGGACAAGGACAGATCCCAAACTAGGAGGGATAATACCCTATGGAACTGTCAACTTATCCACAATTTAATTAAATAGTTTCAGGGATCCCACAGCTAGTAAGACCCAAAACAGTAATGTAATTTGCAATCTCAAAGATTTTTAAGTCTTTAATGTTAAGAAATAATAAAAACATAAAATGATTAGGGAAAAAATCACACTGGAATTTTGAATACCCAGTTAATCCAAGTTAAATTACATTATGGATAATAACATAGATGTATATAAGCACATAATCATATACATATAAAATGGAATATTTGTAATATAATTTGATTGCATAAATTTGTAATTTATATTTGTATGATTTCATATTTAACCTCACTAAAATATAACGCTCATAAAAACTGAGATTTCTTCTTTTTTGCTACTGTATTCTGGTGATTAACGCAATATCTAACATATGCTAGGGCTTGATATGCATCTATTCAATTAAATCTGATTCCCTCATTGTATCAAATAAGGTCATTAACATTGTCCTGCCCTGTAGAAAATTCATTATTTTGATAGACGTGTGTTTGTTGTACGTATCCACAAAACTGGGCTTCCCTGGTAGCTCAGATGGTAAAGAATCTGCCTGCGATGCAGGAGACACAGGTTCAATTCTTGTGTCCCCTGGAGAAGGGAATGTCTACCCACTCCTTAATCCTCCCTGGAAAATTTCATGGACATGAGTCTAGAGTCTCTGGGATCACAAAAGTCAGACATGACTGAATGACTAACAAATTCAAAAATGTTCATCCACAAAACTATAACTTTTCCCTAGCCACATACCTCCCTTTCATGTGCTGTTCTTTCTTCTTTTATTAGTTTCCAATAATATTAAATAAGATTAATTATCCTGCATTTTTATTTCAGCAGTACCTGAAGCTATACTCAACTGTTTTCAATTTTTATTTAGAAAACTGACCAAATCAGTTAAATTTACCAGTTTATACTGTTGTATAAATATGGAACATATGCACTTTTCTAGGTCAAAAAGAAGAATCAACTTGGCTTTGCAAGACATTTTTGGGATGAGGATAGAGTTCCTCAGAGGAAGAAATAAATTAAAAGGCTCTTACATCACCTAAAACCACTCAGTCATAAGCTTGAATATTCCAAGGCCATTTTATACATCTGACGAGGCAAGTCTTTGTGGCTCTATGCAGCATTGCTTTAATCATTAAGGCAAACAAAAACATATAATACAACTTCAAAGATGACATTTTCACATACATAATTATTAGAGAACATTGTAAGCCAATATATACAGATAAGACTGCAGGGAAATCAGGAAGAATTTCAAGGAGGAACTTTTGAGACCTAATCTGGGCAGAAAAGGGGCAGAGAGATAATAAACTGATGCTTCAGTTTAAAATGTTATCACAATTATGATTCTCTGTAGTGGATTAGGATCTTACAGCTTTGATAGACATTAAAGCAATTATGCGTGTGTGTGTGTGCTTAGTTGCTCAGTTGTGTCCTACTCGGTGCAACCCCATGGGCTGTAGCCTGCCAGGCTCCTCTGTCCACTGGATTTCCCAGTCAAGAACACTGGAGTGGGTAGCCATTTCCTTCTCCAGGGATCTTCTTGACCCAGGAATCGAACCTCTGTTTCCTGCAGTGCAGACAGACTCTTTACCCTCTGAGCCACCAGAGAAGCCAAAGCAGTTATATTTAAATGTTTCATTTTAAAACAATGTCGGGAAGATCCAGTTATGGGCTTCTGGTCACCATCCTCTGTGAACAAGCAAAGGTCAAGCAACTCTGGCTGCCCATCTTCAAACTCCTTCTAAGGGGCCTTTGGAGCCCTATTATGTTTCATTCTACTGCCACTAGTTTCTCCCATATAGATTCCACTGGGCCAACTGGTCTCCATGTTTCTTGCTGAAAGACTCCCTAGCTCCCTTTACAGAACTTCCATTTACTTCTTACGCAATCCTCAAACAGATGATTTCTACATACCAGGCAGCCAGAGAAAATTGACCACTACTACCCTCACTCTTTTCACAGCTATTTGTCAGACCTCCCCAGACAGCCATTTTGCTTTTTTGCATTTCTTTTCCATGGGGATGGTCTTGATCCCTGTCTCCTGTACAATGTCATGACCCTCAGTCCATAGTTCATGAGGTACTCTATCTATCAGATCTAGGCCCTTAAATCTATTTCTCACTTCCACTGTATAATCATAAGCGATTTGATTTAGGTCATACCCGAATGGTCTAGCGTCTGAATGCAGAGTTCCAAAGAATAACAAGAAGACATAAGAAAGCCTTCTTCAGCAATCAATGCAAAGAAATAGAGAAAAACAACAGAATGGGAAAGACTAGAGATATCTTCAAGAAAATCAGAGATACTAAGGGAACATTTCATGCAAAGACGGGCTCAATAAAGAACAGAAATGGTATGCACCTAACAGAAGCAGAAGATATTAAGAAGAGGTGGCACGAATACACAGAAAAATTGTACAAAAAGGATCTTCATGACCCAGATAATCATGATGGTGTGAAATCTCATCTAGAGCCAAACATCCTGGAATGTGAAGTCAAGTGGGCCTTGGAAAGTATCACTATGAACAAGGCTAGTGGAGGTGATGGAATTCCAGTGGAGCTATTTTAAATCCTGAAAGATGATGCTGGGAAAGTACTGCACTCAATTTGCCAGTAAATTTGGAAAACTCAGCAGTGGGCACAGGACTGGAAAAAGTCAGTTTCCATTCCAATCCCAAAGAAAGGTAATGCCAAAGAATGCTCAAGCTACTGCACAATTGCACTCATCTCACACGCTAGTAAAACAATGCTCAAAATTCCCCAAGCCAGGGGAACCATGAACCGTGAACTCCCTGATGTTCAAGCTGGTTTTAGAAAAGGCAGAGGAACCAGATATCAAATTGCCAACATCCGCTGGATCACTGAAAAACCAAAGGAGTTCCAGAAAAACATCTATTTCTGCTTTATTGACTATGCCAAAGTCTTTGACTGTGTGGATCACAATAAACTAGAAAATTCTGAGAGAGATGGGAATACCAGACCACCTGACCTGCCTCTTCAGAAATCTGTATGCAGGTCAGGAAGCAACAGTTAGAACTGGACATGGAAAAACAGAATGGTTCTAAATAGGAAAAGGAGTGCGTCAAGGCTGTATATTGTCACCCTACTTATTTAACTTATATGTAGAGTACATCATGAGAAACACTGGACTGGAAAAAGCACAAGCTGGAATCAAGATTGCTGGAAGAAATATCAATAGCCTCAGATATGCAGAACACCACCCTTATGGAAGAAAGTGAAGAGGAACAAAAAAACCTCTTTATGAAAGTAAAAGAGGAGAGTGAAAAAGTTGGCTTAAAGCACAACATTCAGAAAACGAAGATCATGGCATCCGGTCCCATCACTTCATGGGAAATAGATGGGGAAACAGTGGAAGCTTTATCAGACTTTATTTTTGGGGGCTCCAAAATCACTGCAGATGGTTACTGCAACTATGAAATTAAAAGATGCTTACTCCTTGGAAGAAAAGTTATGACCAACATAGATAACATATTCAAAACCAGAGACATTACTTTGCCGACTAAGGTCTATCTAGTCAAGGCTATGGTTTTTCCTGTGGTCATGTATGGATGTGAGAGCTAGACTGTGAAGAAGGCTGAGCGCTGAAGGATGGATGATTTTTAACTGTGGTGTTGGAGAAGACTCTTGAGAGTCACTTTGACTGCAAGGAGATCCAACCAGTCCATTCTGAAGGAGATCAGCCCTGGGATTTCTTTGGAAGGAATGAAGCTAAAGCTGAAACTCCAGTAGTTTGGCCACCTCAAGTGAAGAGTTGACTCATTGGAAAAGCCTCTGATGCTGGGAGAAATTGGGGGCAGGAGGAGAAGGTGATGACAGAGGATGAGATGGCTGGATGGCATCACTGACTTGATGGACGTGAGTCTGAGTGAACTCCGGGAGTTGGTGATGGACAGGGAGGCCTCAGTCCAGTTCAGTTCAGTCACTCAGTCGTGTCCGACTCTTTGCAACCTCATGAATCGCAGCACACCAGGCCTCCCTGTCCATCACCATCTCCTGGAGTTCACTTAGACTCAACGTCCATCGAGTCCGTGATGCCATCCAGCCATCTCATCCTTGGTCGTCCCCTTCTCTTCCTGCCCCCAGTCCCCTCCAGCAGCAGAGTCTTTTACAATGAGTCAAATCTTCTCATGAAGTGGCCAAAGTACTGGAGTTTCAGCTTTAGCATCATTCCTTCCAAAGAAATCCCAGGGCTGATCTCCTTCAGAATGGACTGGTTGGATCTCCTTGCAGTCAAAGTGACTCTCAAGAGTCTTCTCCAACACCACAGTTCAAAAGCATCAATTCTTCGGTGCTCAGCTTTCTTCACAGTCCAACTCTCACATCCATACATGACCACAGGAAAAACCATAGCCTTGACTAGACGGACCTTAGTCGGCAAAGTAATGTCTCTGCTTTTGAATATACTATCTAGGTTGGTCATAACTTTTCTTCCAAGGAGTAAGCGTCTTTTAATTTCATGGCTGCAGTCACCATCTGCAGTGATTTTGGAGCCCAAAAAAATAAAGTCTGACACTGTTTCCACTGTTTCCCCATCTATTTCCCATGAAGTGATGGGACCAGAAGCCATGATCTTCGTTTTCTGAATGTTGAGCTTTAAGCCAACTTTTTCGCTCTCCTCTTTCACTTTCATCAAGAGGCTTTTTAGCTCATCTTCACTTTCTGCCATAAAGGTGCTGTCATCTGCATATCTGAGGTTATTGATATTTCTTCCAGCAATCTTGATTCCAGCTTGTGTTTCTTCCAGTCCAGCGTTTCTCATGATGTACTCTGCATATAAGTTAAATAAGCAGGGTGACAATATACAGCCTTGATGTACTCCTTTTCCTATTTGGAACCAGTCTGTTGTTCCATATCCAATTCTAACTGTTGCTTCCTGACCTGCATACAGATTTCTCAAGAGGCAGGTTAGGCAGTCTGGTATTCCCATCTCTTTCAGAATTTTCCACAGTTTATTGTGATCCACACAGTCAATAACTTTGGCATAGTCAATAAAGCAGAAGTAGATGTTTTTCTGGAACTCTCTTGCTTTTTCCATGATCCAGCGGATGTTGGCAATTTGATCTCTGGTTCCTCTGCCTTTTCTAAAACCAGCTTGAACATCAGGGAGTTCACAGTTCACGTATTGCTGTAGCCTGGCTTGGAGAATTTTGAGTATTACTTTACCAGCATGTGTGATGAGTGCAATTGTGGGATAGTTTGAGCATTGTTTTGCATTGCCTTTCTTTGGAATTGGAATGAAAACTCTTTTCCAGTCCTGTGGCCAATTTATGGGGTCGCAAAGAGTTGGACACGACTGAGCGACTAAACTGAACTGAACCGACCCTCACTCTTACTGCCACCTGCAGACCATGGAAATTTTGGAAAAAGCACCATGCGGACGTTATCTAGATGTACCCCATGTACCTTCCCCCCACAATCTCATAGAGTCCATGAGAACCTTGTTCCTGTCTTTTTCTCCTCCAGAATTCACAATAGCATTGTATTATTCATGCTAAAAATATAAAATCAAAGCACATCAACCTCCTGCTGATTTGCCTTTCATTTCTAATTGATTGTTGCTTATGTAACATACAACCACTTGCTACTGTTTTAAATCCCACATTTGATTTTCACACAATTGCGTTCCTTTATTCCTAAACTTAATATACACATCGTATTAGAAATGCTTACTATGTTTCCCTTCTCCCTAAACTTGAATCAAGTTCCTATTCAAATATAAAGGTAGTATGAACATTCACTGTTCTGCTAATTCTTGACTTGTCTAGAATTTAGAACTTTCTTCTCTGTTGCTGCTGCTGCTGCTAAGTCACTTCAGTCGTGTCCGACTCTGTGTGACCCCATAGACGGCAGCCCACAAGGCTCCCCTGTCCCTGGGATTCTCCAGGCAAGAACAGTAATCATATATAATTTGTTGTGTTGCAGAGAAACAATTTTCCTCTATCCTTCTAGGTTCTACTGGTTGGTCTGTTAACTAAACTGACGTAAGGCAGATTAACAAGAGGAAAAAACAAAACAAACTCATGTTCATATAGGAGCCCTATGAGCTCAAAGAGAGGCTGTCAAATAGCCAGTCAATTGAAGCTTCTATGGCTTTCTGAGCCAAAAAGAAGAGGGTAGGAATTTGGGCTTCAAAGGAAAGGAAGCAGATTCATAGGAAGATGGGAAGAGCGAATGTTTGACAAACAAACTCTTGTCCTGCCAAGCAGAGGCAATGAACATGAGAGGTCTCTGAACAAAGAGGCATACCAAGCCCCCCACCAGCTGACCACCCCTATCTAAATTCCCAAGCCGCCCACCAGCTGACCACTCCTACCTAAATTCTTTATAGTTCTGTCTGGTGACAGCTCTCTTTCTGAACCAGGCTCTCTATCTAGATTCTTTTAGTCGGTTGAAGGGCAGATAAAAAAGCTCCTTTTGAGTCTTTTGGTTTCCATTGTTTTGGCTCCATATAATCCTCATGCCAAACTGGCACATTGTGGGAAAGCTCAGCCTGAACACCTTCATGTATAATGATTTTAAATCATTTACATATATAATCATTTTTATGTGTATAATCATTTATTTACTTGAGCTGTAGCACGCGACCTTGACATACCACTTGGACCTAATGTATCTTTCAATGTCTCTAATAAATAGTAGTAACTCAAAATGGTTCATAAAAGTTTGATTGTATATTCCATATACTGAATTTTTTGTTTCTGTGTGATATTGTCACTGGTGAAGACACGGAGTTGCATCAGTTGCTTTTAGTTTCCAGATACTGAGTTGACATGACCTGATAATATTCATGTTATCTTGTAATATCTGTAGTTCCAACTAGGCACCAACGTGTTTCCTTCAAAAATAAACAATGTATGGGAATAAAATTCTATGCTCCCCTGTTTGATATCTTTTTAGGGAATATTGAAATAATCTCTTTCACTTAAAATACCCTTCACCCCAGCTGTCAGAGGAATAGAGACCAAAAATTCCATCAATATTATAATTAATGCATTTTGGTCTTTCTTTACTTTTCCCTTTCCATGGAGAGGAATATGCCTCTATATCCCAAACAGATGTTTTACTCAGGCTTATGGAACCATATTTCTGTAACTCCTCTCCTGGGTCCTTGTCCCTAATGTCTGAGGCAAAATAACTTTCCAGAATGCTAAGTAAGAATATTAAAAACTTGAAAATTAACAATAATTCTCATAATTATAATTTGTCTATATTTCCTCCTTACATCACTTTTCATGTTCCAGTTCTAAAATTTTAAATTTCTAATATAGCTAGAGATAGATACAGATATATATATATATATATATATATATATACATATCACAGATAAAGGAACATCATAGTTTTTAATTGTAGCATGCTAAAAATTTCAAATTTATGAATACTAGCATTTAATACTGCATAGACAATGTGTTGAACTAATGAGCTAATGCATATTAGTATATTTTCTATCTAAGCAACTATGCAAACAATGCGATTTGACCATAGAATCTATTGTGTCCCATTAAACCTGTGACTGTATAAGCACCACATTTTCTCCTCCTACATCTAGTTTCTTTAATACAGAACAACAATCTATGGCTGATATATAATCTTTTTTCTAAACAAACAATTAATATTTTATATTTCTTAATTTATATAACTGAAGAATCTGTATCCTGCCTACTTACTTTAATCTTATCAACTTGTCTTTATTCTGACACTTGGGGAAGTCAAGGAAATTAAATTGCCAGATTTTGTTTTTATTTCTGTTTGGTGACATTTAAACTTCCTCCAATGATACACTGTGTAAATTTTTCTATTCGGGTAGGAGTCAAGGCCTCTGCAATCAGTATTCTGTTTTATTTTTGCAGAGATCATCTGCTTATGAAGACTCATTAAAGCATGATGAGTCAGATATGATCTAGTGTATATTTTAAGTTAATTATGTTCTGAATCTTTACCTTTGCTGCTTTGCACATAAATTAAAAGCATCTAAAGCAGTTTTTTTTCTTTTCAAAAAATGTTTTAAAATTAATTTAAAAAGATATTTTCAGAGGAAAAGTGCATCCATTTGGAGATCTGTATATAAAAGAGAAATACTACATCTTGCAAGCTCTCTATCACAACAAATAACCATGATTTTATTATGGCAAAGGGTACATTTCAAGGTCACTGCCTTGCTTTGCTTTTGAAGTTTGTTTAGTAACTAAGCGAAAACACAAAAGATTCAAATTCTGGCTTCTTTTAAGTGACATTTGGCATAAAAGTATTTGATCAGAAAGAGAAGTACAAACTCTACCAGGAAGACATGCAATCTGAATCTGTAATGCTTTACAACAAAACTTTCTACTGTAGTATAAATAATATGTGTGCAGACTTTTCATTTTAATGTCAGAGACTATATTTTCTATTTAAGAAAGAATAAGCAGTTAAATGCCAAGTATACATTGAAATTCAAACTTATTTTTCTGTTTAGGTAACTCAAAGATTTGTTTTTCTTATAGTCTACAAAGTTCCTAACCCCAGATAGTGAAGTTCAGAAAATCTAATGGTTTAATCTTGAATCTTATGGTTGGAAAGTCTTCTCTCTCAATAATGCTTTTAATTTTATTGCACTCAGATATCCTATCAAATTAAATAAATTCATTAACATTGAAATAGGGTATTTCAGCAATTCGCCAACCCAAATGAGGACAGCATTCTAAACCCTTGGTAAAGTCTCTCAGAAGAGGAGAAACTAATTAAATTAACATCATACCCTCTTCTGATACTCAGTGGCAAGAAGAGCTTTCTTTGTGGTGTGATTTTAAAAGACTAGTAAAAAATAACTTCCTTTTCTCCAACACTTGCCTCCAAACCATCATGATATTCAAACGTTCTATAGAAAATCCTTTAGGGTTTAGGAGTTTAAAGACCTCCCATGAGATGTAAATTTAGTTAATTGAATTGAGATCTAGGTTCTTGTCTGGCCATCAGGTAATCTTAGGAAAGACACTCAGAGACTCATTATCCCCCCTGTCTAGTATGTGGTTGGACTAATGGTACCTAAGAACATGTGAGCTGTTTAGCTTTAAAATTCTATGCTAAACCTAACAGTATCTGCGGCTTTTAGCTAATACATCAAGATTGCCTCAGTCATTAGCATCATGGACAAAACAGATTAGATTGGTTGAAGCTAGTTGCCTAGTGATGTAGCAAAGGAAAGCATTAATGACAGATGACATTACAGGAAATATTTAGCATCACAGAAGAAACACATGCCTGTCAGTTTGGGCTGCAAAATTATTTAGAAGACTTAGAACATTGTCATTTTATTGAGTTTCGTACCTTAGAATTCTCTCTAAATATATTTTGATGTGATGATGTGCATATTATTTATTCAACTTTTCCTATAAGGCATAGATTGAACCAAAGTAAGTGTCATTTCAATGAATGTATGATGGGATCAGTCAATTAATAAGACAACTTGGATGCACAGGGAGGCCTGAATTAGGAATCTAACAGACAAGGTTGCTGGACATTTAACTGCTCAGTCCTTGAAACCTTAAAACTTTCAAGCAAGAGTCTTGTAGGATTACAGGACAATTTCCAAAGAGAGAAATAATTCAGGAAAACATCTAGTATTAGCTGTAAATTAGAGAGCAAGTGAACTATATGATTCTCTAAAAGTGAGTGACAATAAATAATAAGAAATGAGGTAAGCCTGACAGCTAAACCAGCTCTAATTAAAAGTGTGATAAACTAGGATTACACATCCACACACTCCTTTTTATACTGTGTCTCTTCCTTAACCTGGAATCCTCTATAATCTATAAGGTATCTCATTTCATATACACTAAAGGCCCAGCTGTCTATTAAAAAATTCATGATGTGTTTTTAATACATCTAGGGACCTGGGAACCTCCTGAAGGCTTAAGAATCTTCAACCCTGGAATAGTAACTCTCTAATTTTAGAGCCTCCAGAGAGCCCATGATGGAACTATTTGGTGCAATGATCCTGAAGACCACTATCACTGCACACTCACTTGGGCTGTACTCTATTTGAGTGGTGCATGTGACTATTGGAGGCTCCTGAGTACACTGTAGCATATGTTTCTCAGTTAACATCAGCAACACATGGCATATAGTAGCAACTCAATTTTCTGTTGATTCCTTTCAGCTTACTTCTTTTCCCTGGTGGCTCAGATGGGAAAGAATCTGCCTGCAATACAAGAGAACCAGGTTCCACTCTTGGGTCAGGAAGATTCCCTGGAGAAGGAACTGTAAAACCACTCCAGTATTTTTGCCTGGGGAATCTCATGGACAGAGGAGCCTGGCAGGATACAGTTAATGGAGTCACAAACAGTCAGACACGATTGAGTGACTAACACACACATTTACTTCTCTAGTGGCCATGGAGCAGAGTGGCAGAGAGGTCAGTGGTTGGTGGATGTTAAAGGACTATGTTCTTTTTCACATTTAGTTACTAATTCTGAGGCCGTAGGCCATCACTTAACCTATTACTTTTATTAATTAAGATTCAAGTGTTTATTAATCAAGTAGTATAAAGAAAAATAAAATGCATATCAAAATTCTTTCACAAATATTATCACTGCATCTGTTTTGGGTTAAAATAAGCCTTGCATAATAATTACACCTTAGAAAAAAATTAAAGTCCAGAGTAGTATCATCATAGCGTCTTCTGTAATACTTCTGCATGTAGCTTAAACTGAAACAGAAACTGTATACTGATCACAGGAGATAAGAGACAAGACCAGTAGAATGTAAGGAAAATAAAAAGAGACAAAGTATGAGAAAAATAAAATACTGAATAAAACATCAGGGGAAAGAAGGGAGAGACTGGATAAGGGGAAGCTGGAAAAGAAGAGCATCTATGTGGGAGATTGGAAGAATACTTGTCATAATAGACTTCTTCCACTAGGGATTTTAAACTTGCCTTGCATAGTCGAGGCTGGGACCTCAGAAGATTAATAAAGCATAANCAGGGGAAAGAAGGGAGAGACTGGATAAGGGGAAGCTGGAAAAGAAGAGCATCTATGTGGGAGATTGGAAGAATACTTGTCATAATAGACTTCTTCCACTAGGGATTTTAAACTTGCCTTGCATAGTCGAGGCTGGGACCTCAGAAGATTAATAAAGCATAAGAGTTAGGCAGAGGCTTCCATCTTTAAACATACTGCTTAAAAGAAAAAGTCATCTCCTTTCTTCTTTCAGAATGTAGAAATTCATTTATTTGAGTCCACAGCAACTTTACACAGAAATTGCTATAGCAATATATAGAAACAATCCACTCAGCAATTTTTTAACATATATGTGATTTTATAGAGAAATAGTTAAATTTTTTTTTAAGTTTCACCAGTTTGCCTTATAGTGCTATGTAGTGTTAAAATAGTTGATTAAAATGAAAATAGGAAACCAATATCAAATATGTTTTCATCAGTATTTGTGTGCAAAAAACATCACTTGTAATATATTGAGAAATTATATTGTAGAGTGATTATAGCAAAATAGCATAGTGGTTGTAACACAATTTTGTAGCCAGATTACACAAGTTTTTTGACTGACTGATTTGTTCACTGTGAAATTGTGGACAAATGCTAATCTCTTTTTTCCTCAGATTCCTTACTTTTAACATGAAGGTCATAAAAGCAGTATTATAAAATTTATATTAAGAGTCAATCCATACAAATTATATGTAGAACAGGTAAGTGTAAGTTTTTCTTTAAATTTATTTTTATTTAAAAAATTTTTCTTTGCTTTTAAGTAGGATTTTATTTTTTTCTTTTTATTTATTTAAATTTTATTTTTATTTTATTTTACTTTACAATACTGTATTGGTTTTGCCATACATTGACATGAATCCACCACAGGTGTATATGAGCTCCTGATCCTGAACCCCCTCCCACCTCCCANACTTTCTTCAATTTAAGTCTGAATTTGGCAATAAGGAGTTCATGATCTGAGCCACAGTCAGCTCCTGGTCTTGTTTTTGCTGACTGTATGGAGCTTCTCCATCTTTGGCTGCAAAGAATATAGTCAATCTGATTTCGGTGTCAACCATCTGGTGATGTCCATGCGTAGAGTCTTCTCTTGTGTTGTTGGAAGAGGGTGTTTGCTATAACCAGTGTGTTCTCTTGGCAAAATTCTATTAGCCTTTGCCCTGCTTCATTCTGTACTCCAAGCCCAAATTTGCCTGTTACTCCCAGTGTTCCTTGACTTCCTGCTTTTGCATTCCAGCCCCCATAATAAAAAGGACATCCTTTTGTGTGTTAGTTCTAAAAGGTCTTGTAGGTGTTCTAGAACCATTCAACTTCAGCTTCTTCAGCATTACTGGTTGGGGCATAGACTTGGATTACCATGATATTGAATGGTTTGCCTTGGAAATGAACAGAGATCATTCTGTCATTTTTGAGACTGCCTTCAAGTACTGTATTTTGGACTCTTTTGTTGACTATGATGGCTACTCCATTTCTTCTAAGGGATTCCTGCCCACAGTAGTAGATATAATGGTCATCTGAGTTAAATTCACCCACTCCAGTCCATTTTAGTTCGCTGATTCCTAGAATGTCGATGTTCATTCTTGCCATCTCCTATTTGACCACTTCCAATTTGCCTTGATTCATGGACCTGACATTCCAGGTTCCTATGCAATATTGCTCTTTACAGCATCGGACCTTGCTTCTATCACCAGTCATATCCACAACTGGGTGTTGTTTTTGCTTTGGCTCTATCCCTTCATTTTTTCTGGAGTTATTTCCCCACTGATCTCCAGTAGCATATTGGGCACCTACTGACTTGGGGAGTTCATCTTTCAGTGTCCTATCTTTTTGCCTTTTTATACTGTTCATGAGGTTCTCAAGGCAAGAATACTGAAGTGGTTTGCCATTCCCTTCTCCAGGGGACCACATCTGATCTAATAGTAGAAGCTGCCAGAAAAGGAGACAAGGAATCAGTGTTTCAAAGTATTGAGCCAAGAAACAGGCTTGATTAGGTACAGACTGGACAGAATATGTTCAACTCTGTGGTAGCTAATTTCGATTTCTTTCCTCAACTGTACAACTGGTCTCTGAGTCAGTTCCATGTACTTGGAACTGCATACAGTGTAGTATGACAATTTCACAGCAGCACCAAAGGTGGCGGCAGCAGCCAGACAATTTTTGTTGCACTTCATCTGACTGGCCAGCCTTACATTTGTGCCTGTCAATGACTTGCCAAAAGGAAGAAGATGAGGCAGAGTTAACAATTTCTTTGCCTTTTTCTTGGAGAAGGAAATGGCAATCCAGTCCAGTATTCTTGCCTGGAGAATCCCAAGGACAGAGAAGCCTGACAGGCTAAAGTCCATGGAGCGTCAAAGAGTTAGACATGACTTGGAGACTAAACAACAACAACTAAAGAAGCAGATAGATATACTTGTTTTATCGTATATTTTGGTTATATTTCAATATAATTGGTTTCTATTATAATCCCATGTATTTTATTGACTATGTTTAAAAATATTATTCTGAAAGGGAGTTCGTAGGTGGGCTTCACTAGACAGAGTAATCCATGGTATTGAAAAAGAACCCCTCTAGTTATGCAATTGGTTTTTACAATAAACAATTTGTCACTGACTTTGGATCAGGAAGATCCTCTGGAGTAGGAAATGGCAACACACTCCAGTATTTTTGCCTGGAAAATTCCATGGACAGAGGAGCCTGGTGGGTCACAAGAGTCAGACACGACTGAGCAACTAAGTCATCACCACCACCCACTGTTTTCTAATAATCTCTTCGGGACAAAGACTATTTTTCCACACAACCTAAACCCAGACAATGTGACACTGGCTTAATAAGCCAGGTCAAGATCTGCCTGCATCCATAATGGCTACAATGTCTGCCCTACTCTTTTCCATTTCTGACTCTTCCACATGACCTGTGTTTTCTCCCTCTGCTGAGTCACACCCCAACTATTTTTGGTAGAGATAGCCTGTTCTGTTTCTGAGTAAATTTCCTCTGCTCATCTCAAAGATCCTGCATTTCCACATTAGTTCCCACTGCTTGCTTATTTGAATCACAGAGGTTCCTTAAAGCTAAAATTGACAATTGAATTGAAAAATATAGGACTACAATTTCACAGCTTCATATTCTGTTGAGGATATCTGTATGGGATGATTTTTTTTCAGAGAAAATCTTTTTTTTTTTCCCCATAGCAGCACAGTGAAATACACCAATTTATGTTCACTTTTCAATACTAACAATAACTGATGTTTTAATTCAATTGCAGCTGTCATTAATGCTTCATTGACTATGGATTTAAACTCATTCCTCTGAATAAAATAACTCTGTATTTTCCTAAAGGAAGCATACATTTGAGACATACCCTTGGGAGTGATTAAATAAATTATGGTGCTTCAATGCCATGAACTGTTATTCTCTTAAAAGAATGAGCGTTATCTATATGCAATAGTGTAAGGCTGGTAAATGCTTCACAACAAGTTTTCAGGAGAAGGGAGATTCTTGATTTCCAGGGTTTGTCAATTTACCTGTTGTAAATACTCCCGCCATGGCAGATTTCAAGATACCAACTTTACGTCATTAAACAACACTGGATGTAGGGTTGGGAGAGATGCACAACTGGCAACCGCGTACTGGCATGAGCTAGTTCCAGCACATCACTGGTTATGTACTTACATGGAGAGATATCCGAGATACATGAAGTGTGAGAAGAAATCTCCAGCCAATATCTACAACGTGTCCTTTTTTTTTTTTCCCTTTGGTTAATTTTTTTTTAAGTGTTCTATTGAATGTGTTTATCAAAACTCATAGAAGCATACACCAAAAAGAGCAAGTTTTACTGATTATATGGAATAAATGAATACAAATATTACCTTTCTCAAAAACAAAAACTACATGTCTGATGCATTGGTGAGTATACGTCAGTGTGTCTTTAGAGACACACAAGTCAAACCGTTAACAAAGGTTATCTCCACGGAATGTGATGGGAGAGTGATTTTCACATTTTATTCTAACACTTCTATATCATTTGATGTCCTTGAAAGCAGTATCATTTATAGTTAATTTTTTATACAAAGGATTTTACAAAATGAAATCATAATAGTTAGTCACAGAATTGCTTTATGATCAAAAAGTCAGCAGCAGAAAAATGAATCATGCTGATATCCTGCGGAGATTTCAAGGAGATCAAGTGATATAGAAGTATTAGAATAGGAAAAGGAAATGGCAACCAGTACTCTTGCCTGGAGAATCCCATGGACAGAGGAGCTTGGTGGGCTACAGTCCACAGGGTCGCAAAGAGTCGGACACGACTGAGTGACTTCACTTTCACTTTCACATTTATTACATCATTCTCTTAGTAAAAAACTATTTTTTAAACAAATTAACACTTCCTTTGGAGTTATAGTTTACAAAGAAGGATCAAAGACCAACATTTAAAATGGAAAACAGCAGGGTGAAATAAGTCTGAACAGAACATTCAAATGAGTTGTGATCTCAAGACAAATCATTTGATTATGAAGAAACAAGCAGGATTTTTTAAAAGGACTGTTTTTATCTTTTTTAAGTTCTTTTTTTTAATTTTAATTGGAGATTAATTACTTTACAATATTGTATTGGTTTTGCCATACATCAACATGAATCTGCCACAGGTGTACACGTGTTCCCCATCTTGAACCCCCCTCCCTCCTCCCTCACCGTACCATCCCTCTGGGTCGTCTCAGTGCACCAGCCCCAGGCATCCTGTATCCTGCATCGAACCTGGTCTGGCAATTCATTTCATATATGGTATTATACATGTTTCAATTCCATTCTCCCAAATCATCCCACCCTCCCCCTCTCCCACAGAGTCCAAGAGACTATTCTATACATTTGTGTCTCTTTGCTGTTTCACATAGAGGGTTATCATTACCATCTTTCTAAATTCCATGTATATGCATTAGTATACTGTATTGGTGTTTTTCTTTCTGGCTTACTTAACTCTGTATAATAGGCTCTAGTTTCATCCACCTCATTAGAACTGATTCAAATGTATTCTTTTTAATGGCTGAGTAATACTCCATTGTGTATATGTACCATAGCTTTCTTATCCATTCATCTGCTGATGGACATCTAGGTTACTTCCATGTCCTGGCTATTATAAACAGTGTTACAATGAACACTGGGGTACACGTGTCTTTTTCAACTCAAAAGGGACACTAACAGATGGAGAAATATACCATGTTCATGGATTGGGAGAATCAATAGAGTGAAAATGAGTATACAACCCAAAGCAACNTTACCATCTTTCTAAATTCCATATATATGTGTTAGTATACTGTATTGGTGTTTTTCTTTCTGACTTACTTCACTCTGTATAATAGGCTCCAGTTTCATCCATCTCATTAGAACTGATTCAAATGTATTCTTTTTAATGGCTGATTAATACTCCATTGTGTATATGTACCACGGCTTATCCACTCATCTGCTGATGGACATCTAGGTTGTTTCCATGTCCTGGTATTATAAACAGGGCTGCAATGAACATTGGGGTACATGTGTCTTAAGTGAGACTATGCAAGAATAAGTTAAGGATGATTTTTATTTTCATACTTCAAGTATCTTTTATTTTTAAATGGTGCCCTACTAAATAAAACTTAAAAGTCTAGAATATAAGCAAATAATTAGTTAGGCTGGAAGACACACCATGACAAAAAAAAAAATAAAAAAGCTATTTTTCTGGTATATTATAGCTTCAGTAAAGAAAAATAGTAAAAGAAAATATAATATTACTTGTTTCTTTATTAATATTTTATTCATGTGCATTTAAAGATTAAACATGTTTTTTAAGCCACATCTTTATCAGATTCATGTTTGCAGTTTCTCCCCTTACTAGTAACTTGAATTAGAACAAAGAACTATCAAACCTCTTGACTTCTTTAATTTACTTCTCATTTTGTGTTGAAGTGTAATTACCCATTTTTCTTTTTAAATTTCAGTTTTAGTTAGCGTGTCAAAGTCTTTGTCATCTCATCAGATTTCATTTTACACAAATTTTAATATATAAATATCACACTTTAATAAAAACATACCTTTAAAGAATATCTTCCAATACTCTTCTGGGTATCAGTGCAGTTCAGTTCAGTCGCTCAGTCATGTCTGACTCTTTGCGACCCCATGAATCG
>SJYX01014548.1:54502-93759 GCA_006410675.1 Oreotragus oreotragus
CCTAGTCAAGGCTATGGTTTTTCCTGTGGTCATGTATGGATGTGAAAGTTGGACTGTGAAGAAGGCTGAGCGCCGAAGAATCGATGCTTTTGAACTGTGGTGTTGGAGAAGACTCTTGAGAGTCCCTTGGACTGCAAGGAGATCCAACCAGTCCATTCTGAAGGAGATCAACCCTGGGATTTCTTTGGAAGGAATGATGCTAAAGCTGAAACTCCAGTACTTTGGCCACCTCATGTGAAGAGTTGACTCATTGGAAAAGACTCTGATGCTGGGAGGGATTGGGGGTGGGAGGAGAAGGGGACGACCTAGGATGAGATGGCTGGATGGCATCACGGACTCGATGGACGTGAGTCTGAGTGAACTCCGGGAGATGGTGATGGACAGGGAGGCCTGGCGTGCTGCGATTCATGGGGTCGCGAAGAGTCGGACACAACTGAGCGACTGAACTGAACTGAACTGAACAGAGGATGTGGTCACTGATTTCCGGAGTTTTGATGTGGTGGGAAAGACATTGTATTCCCTGAGCTCGTTGGTGTTTCTGTAGGAGTCACAGTGCTTGGCTCTGCATCCTTGTTTGGCCACCTTACACCACATGACTGTTGTGGAAATCAGAAGGGTCAACCTGTCTTGGGCCCCTCTTGGAAAGGTGATACATGAACTTGTTTCTTCCCTTTTTCTTCTCTTTCTTTTTTCTTGATGTTTCACCTTTTGTTCCACCTCATTAAGATTCTTTCTTTATATCTTTAGTTGTATTAATAGAAGATCTTTTCTGCTAGTCTTGTTTAACTCATCAATAGTTTCCCTGTAAATATCTGTAATTTCTGTGTGCCCACGGGAGGAGTTGAGCTCACAGTATTTCTGCTCTGCCATCTTGACCACTTTGCCCTCTGGCCTGTATTTCTGTTGGTTTGTTTTTCTATGGCTTAAAGATTCTTAGAGTTCTGTTTACAGTTGGATATCAATCCTTAATTGGTTATGCTTATAGCATGTGTTTTCACTCTCCTAATAGCATTTTTTGATAAGTAGAAGTTCTTAATTTTGATATAGTCTGATTTGCCATCTTTTCCTTTATGATATATACATTTTATGTATCCTTTTAGAAATCCTTCACTTACTCAGAGATCATTAAGGTATTCTTTTATATTTTCTTCTAAAATTTTATATTTTGCTTTTCACATTTATGCTTTGAATCCATCTGGAGTTGGTTTGGTGTGTATGGTGTGAAGTAGGGGTCCAATTAATTATTTTTCTATATAAAAAACTAATTGTTCCAGCACCATTCTTGAAAAGTACACTTTCTTCACTGATCTAAAATATCAGTTCTATTATACATTAAATGTCTATATAAAGGTGGATTTGTTCTTGAACTCTCTATTTAGTTTTCCCCACAGCACAGCCTTTTTAATAAGTCTTGAGTGATTTGGCTATTCTTGGTCTTTTACACTTTCATGTCAGTTTTAAATTCAACTTCTTTCTTGCACCTTTTTGCTACATTTATTGCTAAATACTTTACATTTTTCTAAGAATGTAAATTATATCTTTTAATTGAAATTGTGGTTATTATATAAAAGTGCAACATACTGACTTTTGTGTCCAACAATGTTGCTAAATGCACTTGTTAATTCTAATAATATCCCTGTACTTAGTCTTTCACATTTTCTATAAACAGTCATATTTTTTGGTATAATAACAATTTTACTTCTTCCTTTTTGATTTTTAAATCTTTTACAGTTGACCCTTGAACAACATGGGTTTGAACTGTATGAGTCCACTTAAACATGGCTTTTTAAAATAGTAAATATTACAGTATTACTTGATCCCCAGTTGGTTGAATCTGCAGATGTAGAACCACGGATATGGAAGTACCACAGACCCTAAACAGAGGGCTGACTATATGCAGATTTTCAACTGGGTGGAGGGTCAGTATTCCTAACTTCCATGTTGTTCAAAAGTCCACTGCATTTTTTTTCCTGGCTTATCTTACTTACTAAAACTTCTAACACAATATTGAACAAAAGTAGTAATATCAATTCCTTTGTCTAATCCCCAGTCTCAAAGGGGATTCTTTCAACATTTCACCCTTAAGTATGATGTTTGGTGTAGCTTTTTATAGATACCTGGCTATATATTCTTATTTTACTTCACTTTAGGCACAAAAGTGAATATTTATTAAAAAAAAAAAAAAAGAAGTTACAGCACATTTTAACAACTTTTTTGAGATATAATTTACATACCATAAAATGTCCCCATTGTAAGGGTACAGCTCAATGCACACAGCACATTTTATATTTTAAAAAGCTGTAAAATTTCAATACCACAAAGCTCATAAAATAATATAACACTTTCTTTAACTAACACACCTGTAACCTAGTGTCGCAATGCTGCATGAAATTAGCACAGTTAGTGGTAGGAGTATTCCTGGAAGCCATTCCTACACTAAGACAATCAATTGACTTACACGCAATTATCAGTGAACCACAGAAAGTAAATTCTTTTAAATTCAAACTAAATACATTACCAATGCAACTTCCCCTTTGCTCTATTCCAGAATTCACATAGCCACTCCAGCACTGCCTGACAGGAGGGGAATTGTGACGGAGGAGAAGGAGGAATGGAAAGAGACACTCATTTTAGCGATTTGTAATGAAGATATTTTAACTTTCGCAAAGTTTACAAGTACACTTGACCCTGTCTAAGACACAGCTTAAAAGAATAATTAAAGCCTATCCATGGGAGGATGACCAGGATGCTGTAATGATTTGAAACTATCCTATATTAGGAACTTTTAAAAATTTGGAGAGTTTGGCCTGGAAGAGAGGTTTGCCAGGGACATGAGCTTATCTATGGTTTCTTGTTTTTGGAGGCTTAGTTTGTTTTGTAGCTGGATACAAGGAGTCAAGCTAGGACTGGAGCCTCTAAAGTGATACCCTTTTGTTCTATATAAAACAGAATTTCCTATTACAGGTGTTCAAAGAAGTAAAGAGATAGTAAATTTCCTGTTGCTTGAGATGCACAAGGAAAAACTAATGACCCTCTTGCCATTATAGGGCTTCCCTGGAAGTGTCTGCCTCCAATGCAGGAGACCCAGGTTCGATCCCTGGGTTGGGAAGATCCCCTGGAGAAGGAAAAGTTCTATTATACATTAAATGTCTATATAAAGGTGGATTTGTTCTTGAACTCTCTATTTAGTTTTCCCCACAGCACAGCCTTTTTAATAAGTCTTGAGTGATTTGGCTATTCTTGGTCTTTTACACTTTCATGTCAGTTTTAAATTCAACTTCTTTCTTGCACCTTTTTGCTACATTTATTGCTAAATACTTTACATTTTTCTAAGAATGTAAATTATATCTTTTAATTGAAATTGTGGTTATTATATAAAAGTGCAACATACTGACTTTTGTGTCCAACAATGTTGCTAAATGCACTTGTTAATTCTAATAATATCCCTGTACTTAGTCTTTCACATTTTCTATAAACAGTCATATTTTTTGGTATAATAACAATTTTACTTCTTCCTTTTTGATTTTTAAATCTTTTACAGTTGACCCTTGAACAACATGGGTTTGAACTGTATGAGTCCACTTAAACATGGCTTTTTAAAATAGTAAATATTACAGTATTACTTGATCCCCAGTTGGTTGAATCTGCAGATGTAGAACCACGGATATGGAAGTACCACAGACCCTAAACAGAGGGCTGACTATATGCGGATTTTCAGCTGGGTGGAGGGTCAGTATTCCTAACTTCCATGTTGTTCAAAAGTCCACTGCATTTTTTTTCCTGGCTTATCTTACTTACTAAAACTTCTAACACAATATTGAACAAAAGTAGTAATATCAATTCCTTTGTCTAATCCCCAGTCTCAAAGGGGATTCTTTCAACATTTCACCCTTAAGTATGATGTTTGGTGTAGCTTTTTATAGATACCTGGCTATATATTCTTATTTTACTTCACTTTAGGCACAAAAGTGAATATTTATTAAAAAAAAAAAAAGAAGTTACAGCACATTTTAACAACTTTTTTGAGATATAATTTACATACCATAAAATGTCCCCATTGTAAGGGTACAGCTCAATGCACACAGCACATTTTATATTTTAAAAAGCTGTAAAATTTCAATACCACAAAGCTCATAAAATAATATAACACTTTCTTTAACTAACACACCTGTAACCTAGTGTCGCAATGCTGCATGAAATTAGCACAGTTAGTGGTAGGAGTATTCCTGGAAGCCATTCCTACACTAAGACAATCAATTGACTTACACGCAATTATCAGTGAACCACAGAAAGTAAATTCTTTTAAATTCAAACTAAATACATTACCAATGCAACTTCCCCTTTGCTCTATTCCAGAATTCACATAGCCACTCCAGCACTGCCTGACAGGAGGGGAATTGTGACGGAGGAGAAGGAGGAATGGAAAGAGACACTCATTTTAGCGATTTGTAATGAAGATATTTTAACTTTCGCAAAGTTTACAAGTACACTTGACCCTGTCTAAGACACAGCTTAAAAGAATAATTAAAGCCTATCCATGGGAGGATGACCAGGATGCTGTAATGATTTGAAACTATCCTATATTAGGAACTTTTAAAAATTTGGAGAGTTTGGCCTGGAAGAGAGGTTTGCCAGGGACATGAGCTTATCTATGGTTTCTTGTTTTTGGAGGCTTAGTTTGTTTTGTAGCTGGATACAAGGAGTCAAGCTAGGACTGGAGCCTCTAAAGTGATACCCTTTTGTTCTATATAAAACAGAATTTCCTATTACAGGTGTTCAAAGAAGTAAAGAGATAGTAAATTTCCTGTTGCTTGAGATGCACAAGGAAAAACTAATGACCCTCTTGCCATTATAGGGCTTCCCTGGAAGTGTCTGCCTCCAATGCAGGAGACCCAGGTTCGATCCCTGGGTTGGGAAGATCCCCTGGAGAAGGAAATGATAACCCATTTCAGTATTGTTGCCTGGAGAATCCCATGGATAGAGAAGCCTGGTAGGCTACAGTCCACGGGGTCGCAAAGAATCGGACATGACTGAGTGACTTCACTTTCACTTTGCCATTATAGGAGGAATTTCAGCAACAGATGGATAGTTAATTAGTCTTTGAAGTGCCCTCCAATCTTGAGATCTTGTGATTCATTGGAGAATGACATAATTTAGGTGATAATTTATGTACTACCCAAGGGATTATATAGGCCATGCTGGAGGACCCCCATTCCCAATGTGCTAGGAAGTCAACTGATAAATTGGTGAGCACAGACTCTGAACAAATCTTAATGGAATATTATTAAGCTACAGCAGCAGTATCAGTTGGGCCCTCTGAAAATAAGATTATATCAGCTAATCCAACTAAAACATTCATGACCCAAAACTGAAGTCTCTCTTCCTTAGGCAATTGCTGAACATACTAAAAACTTTTTTAGCATCAAATTCTCTTTCTTGTAAATTCTCTAAGAATATTTTTCCTTCTTTTGGGTCTACATATTATAATGCTTCCCCTCCCTCTTTGTTTCGCCAGATTATCTGAATGTTTACATTTCCCAGGTTTATAGACTGACATTACTTAAGCGTGACATTGGCTGCTTCCTGGAGACCTCTAAGGAGTATTCAAATGTCATCAGTAACTTATCCATAGTTATGCTATTGATGCAAATAAGCTTCAGTCTTTTTGAAGGATTTCCTGCAGACAGTTGATTCCATACATTGTAGGTGGATTTTGTAAACTGCAAACACAGAGCCCTTCTCTGACTTGCTTGCTCTCTTTTCTGATCACTTGTCTCTGTCATTGTTTGTCCTAAACTTACTTTCACATTTATAACTCTTGTATACAATTTCCAGGAATTAATATGTAATGGTCAATGCCGAATTACTTAACAGTTTAAACATGTACTTGGGACATCCAGAAAAATGTTTTTAAGATTTCTTCTAAGAATTTGATTGTTGGTGTTTCAAAAAGAAAAAAAAATTAAGTAGTTGCCGGGGGCCAGAGTGAGGAACTCCGCCCATGGCAAAGGTCATGAGGAAGGAGGCTTCGGCATACGCAAAGGCGTGATCAAGCCTCAGGAGACCCACTGTTCCCGAGCATCTACCCCAAAACCAGAGTCTGTTTATTGCTCTCACCTACACCTTTGACTTTCCGGGGGGCTCTCCCCATAACTGTTTCTCTCGGAGAAGGAGTAAACGTGCAGCTCCAAGTTAATAAAAATTCCTGGGCGTGACAAGAGTGTTTCAGCTTACGAACTCTGAAGGTTATCTAGCCCACCTGTATAGGTTCGTCCGGCCGCATATGATAGTAGTTTACAGCCTCCGGACCGTGAGAGGAACGAGATGTTTTAGACTTACTAAAGGCAAATTCTTGGGGAAGTTAGAAATTATTAGTATAGTGGGTTGGTTGGGAATTATATCGGTGAAGGGATTTTTCATTTATTGTGTCAATAATTGCTGCTAATTCCCTGCCCTGGTTGGGACAAGGGTGTCTCAGGTCAAAACCTCTCTGCTGATGATTGTTTACTGCCTCTCAATCATAAAACAGCACAGAGAGTTTTGGAGTATTTTGAGAGTCTTAATTAGCATAGGGCTTTTCTCCTTGTTGAGTCAATGATTGCTGCCAGGCCTCCATATCCTTAGGCATCTGGGAACATATTAATCAATGTATTTGGAATATAGAAAAGGAAATACAGTAGTTTTTAAAGGTTAGCAATACTAGACTTTTCGAGTTAACGAATTTTCTTCTTTATTATAGATCACTGTACTTTGTTATAAATCACTGTGTCCTTGCTATGTAAAAATGTAACTTTATCACTACCTTAAGACTAAGTAGATCTTAAGGGGAACATTGGTGAAAGGATTTTCATTTGTTGGGCTAATATTTGCTGCTAAATCTCCATATTCTCTGTCTTTATAATGAATATAACTAGCATATAGGAGAAATAAGTATTAACCTTTAAGCATATAGGAGAAATAAGAATTAACCTTTAAGATTAATCATGTTAACCTTGGGTTAAATAAATTCCTTTCTTGATTGTAACTCACTACACCCTCACCCTATAGGAATGCAACTTTATTTGGAGGGTGGTGCCTGGTTTAAGAAAAAACACCCTTGGAAAAAATAAGTTTTTTGGTTATCAGAAAGAAAGGATCATAAAATGTCAGCAGGCCTCATGGCCAGAAGATGAGGTAAAACCCCTAAGACCTTTTTTTTTATTTAAAGCACCTGATTTTGATAAAGGTCAGGACTGCTGACCCCCACGTGACTCTGTATTCATCCCTATATGTAACAAAAGGTATATAAGAAAACCTGAAAAATAAAGAAATGGGTTCAGTTCCTGGAAAGACTGACTCCCCCATGTCGTTCTTTCTTACTCCCCGTTTTTCCGGCTGAATTCCCATCTGGAGCATGGATGCTATTCCATGTAAACCAAGTTATTCAGCCTCTTTTTCTCCACTAATATTTCCTACTACACTATCCATTTCTAATCTCTCTATCTGTAATTAATTATGTATTTTTCAAGGTCGCCGATGCCGTCCCCACCTTCGAATTCCCTGGATCCACTGGGGCTGGACCCCGGCAAGTAGTCATGATGGTGGAAATTGGTACTTTATTATATTTATTTTACTGTTTATAAAGGCTTTTAATTCGAATCCATAGAGAATGGTGTTGGAATCCCTCTCTTTTATAGCTTAGAGTCTAACGGTATTAATCTGGCCTTCACTGAAGTGTGCAAAAATGAAACATCCCATAGTGATAAAAGGGGTTGATGCATGTGGAATCATTTGAAATCAATTATTTTCACTATGTTGGATCAGAACTGGACTTCACAAAGTGAACATAAAGATAGCATGGTATAGGACTTCCCTGCTGTGGTTAAGAATCTGCCTTCCAATGCAGGGAACACAGGTTCCATACCTGGCCCAGGAAGATCCCATATGCCTTGGGGCAACTAAGCCCTAGAGCCACAACTGTTGAGTCCACACAACCTAAAGCGGGTGCTCTGCAACAAGAGAAACCACTGTAATGAGTAGCCCAAATACCACAACTAGAAAAAGCCCACTTTTAAAGACCCAGAGCAACCAAAAATAAATAAATACATTAATATTATTTTTTAAAAGATAGCATGTTGTGACGGAACTGGATTTAACTCCCCACTCCCTAATCACAACCAATGTAGCCTTGGAAAGTCTAACTTTTCTAGGACTCAGTTTTTTCATCTATAACTTAGTGCTCTGGTTGCTCATGAAGCAACTGTCCAAGCAGTAACCTACATTGACAGGCAGAAGGTGGGGTGGTGGTAGAAAGAGACAGTGAGCAGTATGGTATAATGTTTGGAAACACAGATTCCAGAGCCAGTCTACCTGAGTTTGAAGACCGCCTCATTTTACTTTTCCATAAAATGGCTTGTTGTAAGATTACGAGTTAAAATATATAAAGCATTTAGAACAATACACTCCATAGTTGCTTACTACTCTATGATGATGATCCATAAGAAAATATAAGCAGATGCCCTGAACCCAATGGTACTTCCTTCTGCTTTTGAAAAGGGGAACAGAAATTATAGTTTACAGGCCATAATTATATGAACTTTGTAAGATTCTAGAACGTTTGCCACTTCCTTATGTCTGTTAATTTTATTCCCTGTTTCTCCAGGGTAGTTAGCAGATAAACCTTAAAATTAAATGAGCCCTGACTTCAATGTCAGCAAACAAGAAGGGGAGGTGAAGACACCATGTATCATTCTGCAGCTAGGTTTAGGAAGACAACAGCAAAAGAAGAGAAAACAGGTGTGTTCCTGTGGCTACAAGGAAGAAAGAGCATGGGGAGCTGACCTAGGCCTGGGAAGGGGTCTGAGGACTTGATTATGGCAAGGTTCTTGTGTTTTCTTGTCCTCTCTACTTCCCTCAGAGGACTGTGATAAGCACCAAGTGACCTTATAACATTGCTTTTTAAGCTGGTAAGTGTTACAGAGACATCTCTTTAATAGCAGTGAGTACTTTTATTTTTACAACTGTTGCATTGGAAAGCTGAACTCAGAAGTGTGAATTATTTACAGACAAACAGGCATATTAAAAATATTAAGAGTTTATTTGAACAAAAAATGATTTGGATAGAGCAGCACCAAACCAGAAATGGTTAGGAGCACTTCACCAACAGGAACTAAGGGAATGGCATATATAGAAAAGATATGGAAGCAAAGAAAGGATATTATTTGGCCACAGCTTAAAGCCTCACTGTCTATTTGTGACTGGTTATCCTTAAGTTTCTATTTCTTAACATTGAAGCATGTACAGGCATAGGTTTTGATTTGGTCACCTAAGTCACAAAAGCATTAGAGCCACCTCAGTCTAATGGCCTGCTTGTTTAATTAATTTAACACCTTCAACTCACTGAACTCAGTTCAATGGTTAAATGTCATTGAAACAATATTTCAGTCTTGTCTTTTCTTTAAAACTGATTAAACAAGTTCTGCTTCTTCCAGGAAGTCTTCTCTGAATATCTGAACAATCACATCACACTGTGTTCTAATTTTCATAACAGAAGTTCCTCTTATCTTCTTACCTCTCCTGTGGCCTGTGAAACCTTCCTTATTTAATCTTTTCTCAATAAATCCTGCCACACCCAAATGACTCCCAAAGACAGAGTATGACACTCTCTATGCACAGTAAGTGTTCAATAAACATTGTCTAGTGATGGTATGGTAGGTGGTATCATGTTCTCCCCAAGACATTCACATTCTAATCACTGGAACCTGTTAATATGCCATTTTACATGGAAAAGAGGAGTTAAGCTTATAGATGGAATTAAGGTTGCTAATCAGTTGATCTTAAAATAGGAAGATTAGTCTGGATTAGCTTCAGTTCACTTCAGTTCAGTCACTCAATCCTGTCCGATTCTTTGTGACCTCATGAACTGCAGCATGCCAGGCCTCCCTGTCCATCACCAACTTCCAGAGTTTACCCAAACCCATGTCCATTGAGTCAGTGATGCCATCCAACCATCTCATCCTCGCTCGTCCCCTTCTCCTGCCTTCAATCTTTCCCAACATCAGGGTCTTTTCAGATGAGTTAGCTCTTCGCATCAGGTGGCCAAAATACTGGAGTTTCAGCTTTAACATCAATCCTTCCAATGAATACCCAGGACTGATTTCCCCTAGGATGGACTGGGTGGATCTCTTTGCAGTCCAAGGGACTCTCAAGAGCCTTCTCCAACACCACAGTTCAAAAGCATCAATTCTTCTGTGCTCAGCCCTCTTTATAGTCCAACTCTCACATCCATACATGACCATTGGAAAAACCATAGCCTTGACTAGACGGGCCTTTGTTGGCAAAGTAATGTCTCTGCTTAATATGCTGTCTAGACTGCTCATAATTTTCCTTCCAAGGAGTAAGCATCTTTTAATTTCATGGCTGCAGTCACCAGCCCAAAAAAATAAACTCAGCCACTGTTTCCACTGTTTCCCATCTATTTGCCATAAAGTGATGGGACCAGATGCCATGATCTTAGTTTTCTGAATGTTGAGCTTTAAGCCAATTTTTTCACTCTCCTCTTTCACTTGCATCAAGAGGCTCTTTAGTTCTTCACTTTCTGCCATAAGAGTGGTGTCATCTGCATATCTGAGGATACTGATGTTTCTCCTGGCAATCTTGATTCCAGCTTGTGCTTCTTCCAGCTCAGCATTTCTCATGATATACTCTGCATATGAGTTAAATAAGCAGGGTGACAATATACAACCTCTATGTACTCCCTTTCCTATTTGGAACCGGTCTGTTTTTCCATGTCCAGTTCTAATTGTTGCTTCCTGACCTGCATACAGATTTTTCAAGAGGCAGGTCAGGTGGTCTGGTATTCTCATCTCTTTCAGAATTCTCCACAGTTTATTGTGATCCACACAGTCAAAGGCTTTGGCATAGTCCATAAAGTAGAAATAGATGTTTTTCTGGAACTCTCTTGCTTTTTCCATGATCCAACGGATGTTGGCAATTTGGTCTCTGGTTCCTCTGCCTTTTCTAAATCCAGCTTGAACATCTGGAAGTTCACGGTTCACGTAATTCTGAAGCTTGGCTTGGAGAATTTTAAGCATTACTTTACTAGCATGTGAGATGAGTGCAATTGTATGGTAGTCTGAGCATTCCTGGCATTGCCTTTCTTTGGGATTGGAATGGAAACTGACCTTTTCCAGTCCTGTGGCCATTGCTGAGTTTTCCAAATCTGCTGACATATCGAGTGCAGCACTTTAACAGCATCATCTTTTAGGATTTGAAATAACTCAACTGGAATTCTATCACATTCATTAGCTTTGTTCATAGTGATGCTTTCTAAGGCCCACTTGACTTCACATTCCAAGATGTCTGGCTCTAGATTAGTGATCACACCATCATGATTATCTGGGTCATGAAGATCTTTTTTGTACAGTTCTTCTGTGTATTCTTGCCACCTCTTCTCAGTATCTTCTGCTTCTGTTAGGTCCATACTATTTCTGTCCTTTATTGAGCCCATCTTTGAATGAAATGTTCCCTGGTATCTCTAATTTTCTTGACGAGATCGCTAGTCTTTCCTATTCTATTGTTTTCCTCTATTTCTTTGCATTGATTGCTGAGGAAGGCTTTCTTATCTCTTCTTGCTATTCTTTGGAACTCTGCATTCAAATGCGTATATCTTTCCTTTTCTCCTTTGCTTTTTGCTTCTCCTCTTTTCACAGCTATTTGTAAGGCCTCTTCAGACAGCCATTTTGCTTTTTTGCATTTCTTTTTCTTGGGGATGGTCTTGATCCCTGTCTCCTGTATAATGTCACGAACCTCCGTCCATAGTTCATCAGGCACTCTATCAGATCTCGTCTGATTAGTTTAAAGGCCTTAACTGAAAAGACCCTGATGCTGGGAAAGGTTGAAGTTGGGAGAAGGGGAGGACAGAGGATGAGATGGTTGGATGGCATCACCGACTCAATGGACATGAATTTGAGTAAGCTCTGGGAGTTGGTGATGGACAGGGAGGCCTGAGGTGCTGCAGTCTGTAGGGTTGCAAAGAGTCAGACACAACTGAGCGGCTGAACTGAACTGAGTCTGAATTATGCAGATGGTCATGACGTAATCACAAGGATCGTTAAAAGTGGAAAAGGGAGGCAGAAGAAGAGGTCAGAGTGATGTGATACGAGAACACAGCTCTCTACTCCTGGCTTTGTAGGTGAAGGATTAAGGCCAGGAGCCAAGAAATATCAGCAGCCTCTAGAAGCTGGTAAAAGGCAAGGAAAAGGGTTCTCTCCTAGTGTTACAGCAGTCAGGTAGCTAGGCATGATCAGAGAAATGGGGGCAGGGGCAGGGGCAGGGGCAGGAGATCACACATCTTGTAAACAGTGAGGATCCACAGGCAGACAGAGGAAAGCAGGAATTTTCAGAAAACCACACGTTTTGGGTGATAAGAGTTCCAGTAGCAGACAGCAAAAAGTGGAGAAAGGCAGGAGTCTCCTGAGTCTGAATGGAACCTTTTGCTCTCATTACAGTAAGATTAGCCTTGTAGATAAGATGTATTTCTGATCTAAGCTAAACAAGGACAAAAATCCCTCCTCCCCTCAGGGAAATGGAGCTGGGATGAAAAACCAGGACAAAGACCCCCAAACTCCTCCTTCCCCAGTGACTATTCCACCCCTTCAGCTGTAATCCTCTCATTTCCCCGGTTGTCAAAGAAACCCAAGGCAGCAGTTCCTCACCTGTCTGACCTCTCTCCCTCTTAAGAGCCTATCCTTCCTTAAGTAAACTTTCACTTTATTCTCTTAACCTCTACTGCTTGTCTCTGAATTCTTTCACGATGAAGAAAGAACCTTAAATTTACCGGGCACACTAGAACCTACAGAAAGGAATACAGTCCTGCAAAAACCTTGATTTTAGCCTATTGGGACCCATTGCAGATTTCACATCTGAAACTGTAAGATAATAAATTTGTGTTGTTTTTAGTCACCAAGTTTGTAGTACAATGTTACAGTAACAACAGGAAGCTAATACAGATGGCAAGAAATGCCATTCCTGTGACTGTATTCACTGGTTCTGAACTTCCTACTCTGCCTGAGGAAGAAAATAAAGCCTAAGTTTTCAGAGCTAAAGGCTGATAGTCTATAGTCTCAAGAATTAACATGTGCTGTGCGGTAGATGAGCTAGAACTGTTTTGTTTGCAAGGAAAGCAAGAAGTTAATGATTGGTCTTTTTAATATATGTCAACTAAAAACAGATGCACAGCTTGAGAGTTGCGAGTTGCTTTATTTGGGCCAAAATGAGAACTGCAGCCCAGTAGTCGGAATATGTATGATTCTATTTATTTTTGGCTGTGCTGGGCTTGGGGGCCTTTCTCTCATTTCAGCGACCAGGGGCCACTCTCTAGTTGTGGTGTTCGGGCTTCTCTTTGCTGGTGGCTTCTACTGTGGAATGCGGGCTCTAGGGCTATTGGGCGTCAGTAGCTGTGGTTCCCAGGCTGTAGAGCACAGCTCAATTGTGCTCGAGTGTGCAGGTTTAGTTGCTCCAAGGCATGTGGGATCTTCCTGGATTAGGGAAAGAACCCTAATCTTGCACTGGCAAGTGGATTCTTACCCACTAAGCCACCACGGAAGCCCAATGATTTGGTCTTTTTAACAAGGAAATGCAACTGCTTTTTAAAAAACCTTTCTAGGTGTAAGGAAATGTTCTCAGAACAAGATGCAAATTTTGGCTCTCCCTTCCAAAGAGTACAAGATGAGATTATCTAAAATTTGAAGACTGAGACTTTTTGCTGTCAAGAAAATGGGTTTTCATTGTTAAGGATGTAGACTCTGGTTTGAGGCTCTCTACCATTGGTCATCAAAGTCTCTTGGTAAAGAAAACAGAACTGGAGTGGGGAAGACAAGGAAAAGAATTGCTGGATGGGTTAGGGAAGGGTGGCTCAGGTGCTCAGAAGTTCAATCCTAGAGTGGTGTCCCCAAGTCTATAACTGTTCGAGTAAACTGAGAGACACACCTTGCTAAAGGGCATCGGTCCTCCAGTCTGTGCATGGGCAAGAACATGACTCTTCTCTGCCAAGTGCTTTATTGTCATCTGACCAACCTATTGGAGGGAGCAATACTTGAACTTCAATAAGACTTGTGTCTGTGTCCCTAGGGGCTCAGATGGTAAAGAATCTGCCTGTAATACAGGAGATACAGATTCAACCTCTGGGTCAGGGAGATCCCCTGGAGAGGGGAATGACTTCCCACTCCAGTGTGTCTGCCTGGAAAATCCCATGAAGAGAGGAGCCTGGAGGGCTACATTCCAGGGGGTTGCAAAGAGTCCGACACGAATGAGCCTCTATCACTTTCACTTCATAATAAAATACACATGACATTAAAATTCACCATCTTAACCAGTTTAAAGTGCGCAACTCAGTGGCATTTAGTACGCTCCCAATGTTGTGCAAATCATCACCAGTATCTAGTTCTGGAACATTTTTGTCACCATGAAAGGAAACTTTGTGCCAAGTAAGCAGTCAGTCTCCATTCTTGCCTTCACTTAGTCCTTAGTGATTGCTTTCTGCTCTCTGGTATCTTCTTTCTAACTCTATGGAGTTGTCTGTTCTGGACATTTCATATAAATGAAACATTACAGTATATGTTTCAGGGAAAAAACAATTCTGATTCTATATTGGAACTGTTTCTTTCACTTGCTTTTCATTGCTTTTGTTATTATGTGCATGCATGCTAAGTTGCTTCAGTCGCGTCTGACTCTTTGCAACCCTATGGACTGTCCGCCAGGCTCCTTTGTCCATGGGATTCTCCAGGCAAGAGTACTGGAAGGGGTTGCCATGCCCTTCTCCAGGGGGTCTTCCAGATCCAGGGATTAAACCTGCATTTCTTACGTTTCCTGCATTGGCAGGCAGGTTCTTTACCACTAACACAACCTGGAAAGCTCATACATAATAGCTTGCCTCAGAGAACCCTGCCCCTCTGCCTGTTAGAGCGCCTTTGTTCAGTGCACATAGAGATAATCTGACCCTGCCCACCTGTGAATGACTGCAAGAAAGAAGACATTAACACATCCCTTCCCCAAGGCTTGCCATTCTAGAAGTTATTTGCAGGATTAATGGCCTTTTTACTTTATTTCCTCACCTTCTCTCGGCTCTGTTCTATAAAAGAACCTGGCATCCAGACCGTGACAAGATGGTTATTTTGAGACTTTAGTCTGCCAGCTTCTTCGTCAGCCAGCTTTCCAAATAAAGTTGTTATTCTTTACCTCGATAGGCTTCCTGAGTAGCACAGTGGTAAAGAATCTGCCTGCGAATGCAGGAGATGCAAGAGACATGGGTTCAATCCCTGGGTGGGGAAGATCCCCTGGAGAAGAAAACAGCAAGCCACTCCAGTATTCTTGCTTGGAAAATCCTACAGACAGAAGACCCCAGGTGGGCATGGGGTTGCAAAGACTGAGACACAACTGCTGCAGGAAGGGGAACCCCTTCCAGGGTCCAAAAGTGGGCCCTTGTCTAACACTCGGAAATGAATTGTCTGAGGAGACACATGTGCTGACAAAGCAAGAGATTTTACTGGGAAGGGGTGCCCAGGCGGAGAGCAGTAGGGTGAGGGAAGCCAGCAGAACTGCCNAAGGGGAACCCCTTCCAGGGTCCAAAAGTGGGCCCTTGTCTAACACTCGGAAATGAATTGTCTGAGGAGACACATGTGCTGACAAAGCAAGAGATTTTACTGGGAAGGGGTGCCCAGGCGGAGAGCAGTAGGGTGAGGGAAGCCAGCAGAACTGCTCTGCGTGTGCAGTCTTGGGTTTGGCCATGGTGGGATTCGTTTCCAGGGTGTCCCTGACCAGTCACTCTGACTCGGAGCCCTTCCTGGCAGTGCATGCATTGCTTAGGTAAGATGGACACCAGCGAGGAAGATTCTGGGAGGTCGTTGGACACGTGGTGTCTTCTTTTGACCTTTCCCAAACGCTTCTTGTTGGTGGTGGTGTATTAGTTCCTTACCAGGACCTCCTGTCATAAAACAACTCATGAAAATGGTTACTATGGTGCCTGCCCAGGGTTGGTGGTTTCAGTCAATGTGCTTCCCCTAACACAACTGGGCATGCATGTCTTTCCTAAATACCTCATCTCCTTGGTTAATTGGCCTGTCATATGGTGAGTAGAGCTGGCTTGAACATATATCAAAGTACGTGACTTCTGTGACTGGCTTCTTTCACTTAGCATAAGGTTCCAAAGATCGTCCATATTGTAGCATATGTCAGGACTTCATCCCCTTTTCCTTAATGAATAATATTCTGCTGTATGAATATACCACATTTTGTTCATCCATTCATCCATTGATGGACATTTGGGTTACTTCCACCTTTTAGCTATTGTGAATAGTGCTGCTATGAACATTTATGTACAAATTTTTGTCTGAACACCTGTTTTCAATTCTTTTGGGTATATACCTAGTAGTAAAATTGCTGGGTCATGTGGTAATTCTATATTGAACATATTGAAGAACTGCTAAACAGCTTTCCACAGTGGCTGCACCATCTCACCTACAATAAAACTTTGCTAGGGAATATAATGTACAGTATGGTAATTATAATGAATAATACTGTATTGCATATTTGAAAGTTGTTAAAAGGTTATATCTTAAAAGTCCTCACCACAAGAAAAAAGATTCTAACTATATATGGTAACCAGTGTTAACAAGACTTATTGCGGTGATCATTTGACAATAAATACAAATGTTAAATCATTGTGTTATGCATCTGAAAATAATATGTTATATGTCAATTATACCTCAATTTAAAAAAGAAAGATTTTGCTCTGTCGTTAACCACCTGTCCCATGCAGATATCTCCTCACGATACCCACAAACACCGCTTGTTCGGGAACTACTCTTCCACAAGTCTCTCATGCTCCTACAAACACTACTATACCAAGAATGCAAGGTCCTGATCTGCTCTTGACCCAGGCCGTTTCTGAGTCTTATGGCAGTGAGCAGCCTTGAGAGATGAGTTAATATCTCCCCATAGACAGAGTGGCCTTTATTCTGCCTGCTATAAATCAATAAATCCCCCAAGCTAAGTGTTCCTTGGCCACAAAGCAAATCCACGTCATGTAAAGCATCAGCCTGGCCCTCCCTTACCCTGCTTCTGTCTCCCCTATGGGGCCTGAGACGCGTGGGGAACTCAGGAAAACCAGCATGAAGTTCATGCTGCTTGCTGTGTCAGGAATAATAAAATCCTCTGTCTCTGACCAGAAGTCTCTTGTCCTCACCAGCATCCATGAAGCAGTCTCACTTGTTAGCTTGTAAGGTAAAATCCCTGCCCTTTCCGTTCTTAAAACCTATAAGCCTTGGACATCTATTTAGGTAGTGGAGGTAAGTTTCTGCATCTGCTCTGGGAGAAAATACAAGCTGATCAAGCTTAAGCCCCAGGGCTGGGACAGAGCACTTTGGTATTTTAAAATGTCTTTCATGAAATATTACTATTTAACCATAGAAGTCTTACATATTTTTCTGTATATTGATTCCTAATTGTTCATATTTATTATTGCCTGATATTTTGAATATTTTAAAGTTCATCTTTAATCTGTTTGTCATCTCTATAGGATTCAATTGGTGTGTTTATTTTCACCCAAGAGTCTAGCTCAATTCTTTTTAATTCTAATAACTAAACTGGACTTTCTTTTAGACTTTACAATTTAAAAATTAATGAAGTTCAGGCATCTTGTAAGAAAAATCATTATTATTTAATGCAAGTTGAACAATAATTTTCAAAATATAAGGTCTACTGAGGGAAATGTAAAGAAAGAAGTCAGGTGATGAAAAGATTGTGATCAACCAAACTATGTTATCAGATCTTGATGACTTGCATGCATCAAAAAAAAAATGGAATTTGATATTTATTGGATATCTGTTCTACACAAGGTGTAAGGAAATCAAAGATGAATAAGACATAGTCCCTTTCTTTAAGGAGCTCACAGTGTAGCCAGAAGGATGGAAGGAACGTCTTTAATGTTTTATTTATGCAGAAGCCACCAACTTCACAATCTACCATCATTATCCCTCCAGGCTACGGTGTTTGTTTTTTTTTTGTTTCTTTTTCCTTTGTTATTGCTTCTTTTCTCACTCCTCTAATGCAAAGGACAGAAACCAATTCAATGCATGGCAAGAAAAAAAGAGGCCTTATCTTTTTTTACACCTAAAAAAAGAGGTATATCTTCTCTGTTCTTTTTGTGGATTACTTTCCCTCTCATCTCTATATCTATTCTGTTTCCTCAGCAATATTTCTGAGAACAGAATTTGATTGGCCCAGCCTGTCTTATGTTACAGGCCAGATCTGATAGCTGGCCATTCTGTTAGATGAGATTACTTCTCCTTGGGTTATATGATCATCTGATCAATTAATGTGATTATCAGCGCAGGATAATGGTCACTGAGGCAGGAGAGGAACAAGTGGAAGAGTGGTAAAGAACCTGCCTGCCAATGCAGGAGACACAGGAGACGAGGGTTCAAGCCCTGGGTTGGGAAGATCCCCTGGAGGAGGGCATGGCAATCTGCTCCAGTATTCTTGCTTGGGGAATCCCATGGACAGAAGGGCCTGGTGGGCTACAGTCCTTGGTGTCACAAAGAGCCGGACATGACTGAGAGAATAAAATACAACAACATGGTGTAGGTAGAGCAGGCAATCATTTACATCTCTAGTAGGGCAAATTTATCTCTTGAGGAGCCCATTTTTGTTTTTATAAATGAACATGAGAATAAGCTACCCTATAAAATATTTTGTGCTGTGGTTTGAAGGTTTAAATAATTTTAGATAACTAGTTTCAATTCTACCAAAATAAAGAAATTATAGAAAAATTATTGGGTGAAATATTGGTCAAATATTATCAGGATCCTTTAAGCTTCAGAAAAGAGTCAGACACGACTGAGTGACTGAACTGAACTGAAACACCAAATAATGTATTGTCATCCACTGGGAAACTTCATTCAGATTTCTGTTGCTTCTCTTGCTATGGAATTGCAACTCCTTTGTACATAAATGTGAAATAGACACTAATATGACAGTTTCATGGTTCTACTTCTAAAATAAGAAAATACTGCCTTTAATTAGACCAAAGCAGACGACAGGTAGAGGAGAAAGTAAATCAGGTTGACAGTCTCCTCTGTTGTATAATTTTTTTTTTTAGAAATTCAAAATGATATTTCTCTTCCTTATCCCACTAAAGTGGTTTTTTATTAGTCTGTCATAGGACAAGAATTCTTACCATTGGAATTATTCCTTTGGGGAAAACTATGTTCTTGGAGGCTGTGACTAAATTCCACTGTTATCTTGTGTTGAAGAAGGGGTGGGTTGAAGGGGGATGGGTTCTCTGCTCTAGGGAGAGAGGGGAAAGTTACTAATCAGCCCACTATCACCTGTAACTTGAATTTTCACAGAAGGTAGGGTCCACTGAGAAAGGGACCTATTACAGGTCCCTGGGGCATCTGGCAGTAAGGAGTAGTTAGAATGGAGCACTGCAGCAGAGGACTCTGGAAAACAAGGGTGCATTGGCTGTTCAGAGGCGGGCTGAAGCCAAAGTGAATGCATGAAGGCCCACTTAATCCACATATAATATCCTCTCCACACCTACTGAATCAGAATTTTCATTTTGACAGGATCACCAGGTGATTCATGTGCACATTAAATTTGAGAAGTGTTGCTTTACAGAGTCTGCAACCCACAAAGGCTCAAACATTTAAGCAGGTTTAGGAAAAGATTAAATGGGGAAAAAATTGGGGACTGATTTCACAAGATGGTTTAATTAGATTCCTTTCTTGTCCTTTAAGAAATGGTTTAGAAACTGAAAGACTTCCCTGGTGGCTCAGATGGTAAAGCGTCTGCCTACAACACGGGAAACCCGGGTTCAATCCCTGGGTTGGGAAGATCTGGAGAAGGAAATGGCAATTCCAGTATTCTTGCCTGGAAAATCCCATGGACGGAGGAGCCTATTAGGCTATAGTCCATGGGGTTGCAAAGAGTCGGACACGCCTGTGTGACTTCACTTTCACTTTAGAAACTGAACCTCTCTCTGCTCTTGCTTGACTCTCCCCAGATCATAAACCACACACACTCCTCCCTTTTTTTATGACAGGAAAAGCCTGAGTTTAGGTGAACAAACATCAAAGATTTTGGCTTGGAGTCATCTTTTGATCATTAAGGAAACAGGAAAACAAACAATGAAAAAAAAACCCAAGAGACTTTGTTTAAAGATCATTTTATCTCAGTGCCTGTCAGAGGTCATACAGCTGAGAGCTGGGAGACACCTGACAGGTCAGATCTCAAAGTGGACTGTTCTTTTTTAAAAACAAATAAATAAAATAAAGAATAAAATATAGCCATTTTTCTGACAAGGCTGTTAAATCTAGAAATCTCAGTTGGAAGGTAACTTA
Source organism: Oreotragus oreotragus (assembly GCA_006410675.1). Lineage (NCBI taxonomy): Eukaryota > Metazoa > Chordata > Mammalia > Artiodactyla > Bovidae > Oreotragus > Oreotragus oreotragus. The sequence continues at coordinate 74,881 of SJYX01014548.1, forward strand.
GTTCCTTGGCCTGTTCTGAGCAAGCTGATTCAATGAAAACGGGATCCCCTACTTTTCCTAAGGTGGCGCTAGTGGTGAAGAACCCACCTGCCAATGCAGGAGACTTACGAGACCCAGATTCGATCCCTGGGTAGGGAAGATCCCCTGGAGGAGGGCATGGCAACCCACTCCAGTATTCTTGCCTGAAGAACCCCATGGACAGAGGAGCCTGGTGGGCTACAGTCCATGGGGTCACAAAGAGTCGGACACAACTGGGCGACTTGGCACACAGAATCCAGTCCAGCTAGGCCTGTTAATGTGCGCCTACTAGAAGTGAAGTCTTCCCAGGTGGCGCTAGTGGTACAGAATCTTTCTGCCAATGCAGGAGACTTGATAGACGCAGATTTGATCCCTGGGCTGGGAAGATCCCGTGGAGAAGGGCATGGCAACCCGTTCCAGTATTCTTGCCTGGAGAATCCCATGGACAGAGGAGCCTGGAGGGCTACAGTCCATGGGGTCACAAATTGCAGGACATGACTGAAGTGAATTAGTATGCATGCACGCCACGTGCTATACAGGAGCATGCACTAGAAGTGAAAAGAACTAGCCAGGCTGGAGACAGAGCATGGGGTAGACAGACTTTGAGGAAAAACTGAAAGTGTGCCTCTGCCTTGGAACTGACCTCTCTCCACTCTGATTTTTGCTGCCCTCAGGTGGCTTTCTGGTAGTACAAATGGAGGGGGAAAAAAGTCACTTTCGGGGAGAGGAGGAATATTATTTTGCTGTTTTATAATTGGATAATAAGTTAGTTCATTTCATGGAGGAAAATTAATATCTTGATGGAAGTTCCATTTTCTCAGGGAAAACTTGATTCAACTGAGCTTTCCAGAGACTAAATCAGAGAATCAACCAAGTGAGCATTTGCTCATTCAAATGTTCACTCAACAAACATTTATTAAATATTTACTTTCTAATAGCCATTGTTAAGAGCTGATGATACAACAGTAAATAAGATGGACAAGCTCCCTGTCTTTATGGAACTTATATTCTGATGGGAAAGACAAATTAAAAATAACAAGAGGACTTCCCTGGTGGTCCATTGGTTAAGAATCTGCCTGCCAATGCAGGGCACATGGGTTTGATCCGTGGTCCAGGAAGATTTCACATGCCATGGGGCAACTAAGCGTGTGTGCCACAGTTACAGAAGCCCTCATGCCTAGAGCCCACGTTCTGCAATACGAGGAGCCACTGCAGAGAGCAGCCCCCACTCACCGCAGCTAGAAAGCCATGTGCAGCAAGGAAGACCTCAGCTCACTCGCTCACTCAGGTCCGACTCTGCAACCCATGGACTGCAGCACGCCAGGCTTCCCTGTCCATCGCCAACTCCCAGAGCTTGCTCAAACTTGGTGATACCATCAAGTCAGTGATGCCATTCAACCATCTCATCCTTTGTCGTCCCCTTCTCCTCCTGCCTTCAATCTTTCCCAGCAGCAGGGTCTTTTCCAATGAGTCAGTTCTTTGCATCTGGTGGCCAAACAAGTGCAGTCAAAAATTCTTTTTAATTTTTAAAAAATTCAAAAAAGAAACTCAAAATTGTAAATTCAAAACAGAAATATACCAGGTAAAGATGAGTGCTATGAAGAAAGCTGAAGTAGGGAAAGGAGTAGACAATGATATGTGTGGTAGAGGGGCTTTTTTAGCTAGGATGATCAAGGACGACCTCTTTGAGGAGGTGACATATGAGATGGCACCTGTGCCCTGAGAAGGGAGCAGCTGTGCTTCTTTGGGGTTCTGGAGGAAGGACTAGCACATATAAAGGACCTGAAGTAGAAGTGAGCTTGGTGTGCTAGAGGGACAAAGAGAAGGCCAGTGTTACGGGTTGAATTGTGTCTCCTCAAAAATGCACATGCCGGGGAATTCCTTGGTGGTCCAGCGGTTCGGACTCAGCACTTTCACTGCTGAAGGCCCACGTTCAATCCCTGGTCAGGGAACCAAGATCCCACAAGTCTCAAGGAGTGGCCAATATATATATACATATATACATATATGCAGACGCCCCAGTACCTTAGAAAGCAAATTTATTTGGACGTAATTTGTTAAGAGGACATCATACTGGAGCAGGGTGAGCTTCCAGTCCAGTATGACTAATGTCATTATAAAAGGGAATTTGAACGCAGACATGCACACAGGGAGCACACATGTGAAAATGAAAACAGAGTGAGGGTTCTATAAGCCAAGGAACACCCAAGATTGCCTGCGAGCCACCAGAAGCTAGGGGACAGGCATGGAACAGATTCTTCCTCACAGCTCTGAGAAGGAAAAAACCCTGCCAACATCTTGAACTGGAACTTCTATCCTCCAGAAATGTGAGACAAACTTCTGCTGAAGCCACTCAGTGTGTGGTGTTTTGTTATGGCAGTCCTAGCAAATGAATACAGCCAGGAAGAGGACTGGGAGAACAGGGTGAGAAATGAGTTCAGTTTTTATGCTCAGTCATGTCAATCTCTTTGTGAACCCATGGACTATAGCTTGCCAGGCTCCTCTGGCCATGGGATTTCCCAGGCAAGAATACTGGAGTGGGCTACCATTTCCTCCTCCAGGGCATCTTCCTGACCCAAAGATTGAACCCATGTCTCTTGCATCTCCTTCATTGCCAGGCAAATTCTCTACCACTAGTGTCACCTGGGAAACCCCTTGTGTTAGTCGCTCAGTCGTGTCCAGCTCTTTGTGACCCCATGGACTGTAGTCCACTAGGCTCCTCTGTCCATGGGATTCTCCAGGCAAGAATACTGGAGTGGGTAGCCATTCCCTTCTCCAGAGGATCTTCCCTTCCCAGGGATCAAACCTGGATCTCCCATATTGCAGGCAGATTCTTTGCCATCTGAGCCACCAAGTAAGCCCCTAGAAAAGTAGGTAAAAGTCANCTGTCCATGGGATTCTCCAGGCAAGAATACTGGAGTGGGTAGCCATTCCCTTCTCCAGAGGATCTTCCCTTCCCAGGGATCAAACCTGGATCTCCCATATTGCAGGCAGATTCTTTGCCATCTGAGCCACCAAGTAAGCCCCTAGAAAAGTAGGTAAAAGTCAGATTATCTAGGGACATGCAGGCCTTTGCAAATGTGATGGCAATGGACTTAAATCCATTGTTTTTGGTAGACTTAGGGAGCCTCGGAAGATGAGAGGTAAGTAAGGGTTACAGGATTTACCTCTTCCATAACCGCCCTTACTAGGTAGAACATTACAATGAAGGCAAGCATCAGACTAAATTCTATGACACATACGGTTAGTAGCAATCAGGGGTTCAAACAGTCACATAGGCTCTTCTTGTCTTTAGAAACTCCAGCAAGTTGCTTGCATGAAACATTTACTTGAAACAGGTGGCCTAATTATATGGTGACAGGATCAGCCTATCTTCTGGATGGAACAGGAAAATCTTTCATTCAGTGGTATATATTAGTTATCTACTGCTGTGCTACAAATTACTGTGAATTTTAGTATTTATTTCAAAAGTTTATTATCTCCCATAGTTTCTGTGTGTCAGGAATCTGGAAACAGCTTCATTGGCTGGTCCTGGCTGAGAGTCTCTCGTGAGGTTGCAGTCAAGATGGTGGTTAGGGCTGCAGTTAGCTAAAGGCATAAATGGGCCTGGGGATCTGCTTTCAAGGTGGTTTACTTGTATGCCTAGAGAGTTCATGTTAGTGGTTGACAGATCTCTGTTCCTCACCACATGGCCCTCTCCATTTCTCATAATGTGTAAGTTCAGAGCAATGATCCAAAATAAGGTAAGACAGAAGCTGCAATGTCTTTTCTAACCTAGCCTGGGAAATCACACTTGGACATTTCCATAATATTCTGCTGGTTACATTACAGTAGTTACATTATTCCCTATTCAGTGTGGGAAGGCAGTAACCATACAAGGAAAGAATCACTGGGAACTGTCTGGCAGGCTGGCGATCATGTAGTGGGATATAAGACCACACAGAGTCTGAGGTGTAGAATGCTACTCCAAAGAGTGCTGAGCTGTTAGAATGGCTTGCAAGATTTTTATATTGTATTTATGCAAGGATGGAAGCACCTGGACAATATTTCTAGTGACTGCACATATTTTGAACACAATTCATTTCACCAATGAAATGTATTTCTTACAAATCTTATGCTGATAAGCGGAGTCTGTGGAGCAAGTTTTCTTAACCTTTGATCCCGTGGATAGAATCCAGGGGGATCTGGCACTTGGATGGGGGAAAATGTCTTTATTTTATTAATGTCTAATTGAATGTAGTCAACAAACCACAGTCTTATTAGCAGTACCTGCGATTTTGTCACCAACATGTACCAAACATTTTCATATCACATTATGGCTATTGCCGATATCTCAAAAGATTAAACGCATCACTATTTCAAAATTATGGTGATTATTAACCATGCCACTAAATTTTGTTATTTGCTAGGTTAATAAAGAAGTATACATAATAATATGTCAAATTTTTTATAACTGCATTTCAACCAGTTGGTTTTAATTGTAATTGTATGTGTTTCGTCTTGTTGTGCATTAAGAACATGACTCTGAAATGGCTTCACCAGTTGGCCAAAATGGCCCATGGCACAAAGAAAGTGTGAGAATTGCTTTAGCAAGGTTCAGATAGGAAACTGTGTACATGGAATGGGGGTGTGTGTGACTATCTTTAGGGTAAGGTCACCTGAGTAGGATCTTTAAAATGCAAACTAACTTCTCCTGAGTGTATATTCCTTTTAAATCTTTTTTTACATTTTGACTGCATTTGGTCCTCACTGCGGTGCATGGGCTTCTCCAGTTGTGGCCGTCAGGCTTCTCTTGTTAAAGGGCTTGGGCTCAGTAACTGCCACACGAAGGCTTAGGCGTTCCCTCCCCTCACTGCCCTGCATGTGAAGTCCCCCCGAGTATATATTCCTGATCAGGATAACTCAAATGTTAACAAACCACCCCCAGAGTGTGGATTAAAGCTAATTTACAAAGACTTGAATAAATTTTATCAATATGAATAAACATTGCCTGTTTTTTCTCTACTTCAAAATATATACTAAACCCACTGCTTCTTCCTATTCCACTTGTTCCCACTGTAGCCCAATATTTCAGAAGATTACTTTCTAGACCAATACACCATTTCATTATATCATTGATTCTATGAATTCAAGATGTCATACACTGTAAGACCCTTATTTCTCTTATGCATCAAGGAAAAAAATTGCTTGCAATTAAAATATGATGTGTATTAACGGTAAGATTAATCCCAAATTCAGAGGTGATAATAAGTGGGACAAGTATGCATCTTAAAGAAGGTATATTACACAGCTGATACTTAAGTGTTAAGTCAATTAGAGGCAATATAGAACATTGCACACAGATAATAAAACATGTCAGAGACTGGATTTTATTTTAAATGTTGCTCAGTCCTGTCCAACTCTTTGTGACCCCATGGACAATACAGTCCATGGAATTCTCCAGGCCAGAATACTGGAGTGGGGAGCCTTCCCTTCTCCAGGGTATCTTCCCAACCCAGGGATCGAACCCAGGTCTCCCATATTGCAGGTGGACTCTTTATCAGCTGAGCCACAAGGGAAGCTTAAATGTGATAGGAAGCAGTTTTGCGCAGGGAAGAGAAGTGATCTGGTTTTCTTTTTTTTCACATGTGCCCTGGTAGTGGTGCAAAGAACAGCTTATGGGAGAGATGGACATGACCAGAGAGGCTTGGTCTAGGTTTGGATCAGTGGAGGTTGGAAGGAAGGGTGGATTTAGGAGATATCAGTGGCTAAAAATATGCCTGCAATGTAGGAGATCCAGGTTTTATACCTGGGTCAGGAATATCCCCTGGAGAAGAGAATGGCAACCCACTCCAGTATTCTTGCCAGGATAATTCCATGAACGGAAAAGACTGGTGGGCTACAGCCTATGGGGTTGCAAAGAGACAGACATGACTGAGCAAGTAACACACTTTTCACTTGAGGAAGAGGACTAGTAATTTCATTCATATTGATAAACAATTCATGCAACTCATTGAGCAAAAACAAAACATTGCTATAAATCTAAATAATTTCCAGAATTCTGAAGTCTTGTTTTGGCATTTATTAAGTCAGTACCATAGAATTTCTGACTTTCAGAACCTCTACCAATCTTTTGCTGTGCTTAGTCACTCAGTCATATCCAACTCTTTGTGACCCCAAGGACTGTAACCCCTCAGGCTCCTCTGTCCATGGGATTCTCCAGGCAAGAACACTGCAGTGGGTTGCCATGCCCTCCTCCAGGGGATATTCCCAACCCAGGGATGAACATGGGTCTCCCACATTGCAGGCGGATTCTTTACCATCTGAGCCAGAAGTGAAGCCCAGTTTTGCACTATCTGCAGTTAATTTCCACCTCCAGGTGCCAGTATTTCACTTCATTGTAAAGGAGAAAACAGCCTGAATGACTAGCACAAGGGCAGGAATGACTGACAATAGCCCATCGTGTAACTCTTCCCTGGGGGCATTGATATTTTCATATGGGTGCTTTAAAATATGAAGTAGATGTGTGTATCAGTTTGCTCACACTACCTCAACAAAATACCACAGACCAGATTGCTTCTCTGGTGGCTCAGTGGGTAAAGACTCTGCCTGTAATGTGGGAGACCTGGGTTCAGTCCCTGGGTCAGGAAGATCCCCTGGAGAAGGGCATGGCAACCCACTCTAGTAGTGCCTGGAGAATCTCATGGACAGAGGAGCCTAGCAGGCTACAGGACACTACTGAAGCAATTAAGCACAGCACAGATTGTTGAAACACAGAAATTTATTTTTTCACAGTCCGGAGACTGGAAGTCCAAGACCAGGGCAACCATCAAGTTGGTTTCTGGTGGAACCTCTCTTCCTGGCTTGTAGACAGCTACCTTCTCGGTGAGTCCTCACATGGCCTCTCCTTTGTGTTAATGGAGAGAGGGAAAGAAGAAGAGAGAGGGAAAGAGAGAGGCAGACAGGGACACCAACCCTAACAGATTAAGGCCCCATCCTTACAAAGTCAACCTTTATTACCTATTTATGTGCCTTATCTACAGTACAGTCACATTAGGGGTTAGGGCTTCAACATATGGATTTTGGAGACACACAGTTCAGTCCATAAAACTGATTTTTCAGAATATATTAGGGACATAATTTGAAGTACTGAAAAAAATTATGAATAAAGACGTGCAGAGAACAAGACAATGGGGGAGTAGGTGGATGTGGAGTACATCTCTCTCCATGGATACATCAGGAATACACCTTCAATAGTGCATGCAGAACACCAGCTGAGAGCGGACAGGAGTACCTGACCAGCAGAAAAGAAGATACAGACCCATGCAAAACGCTGTAGGACGAAGGAACTAGGGGGAAAAACAGGAGTGTTAGTAGGACTGGACCTGCCCTGGGCAGGTGGCGGAACAGAAGCAGGGGTGTGATACCCACATTGGGGCAATTGTATGAGTCAGAAGAGAAACATTTAAGGCTGAAACAGCCGATCTGTGGCCGCCTCAATGGAATGAGAATCAGCCCGTCCTTGCCGCAGCCATACATACCCCAGACAGGGACGCAGATGCCCTGGAAGGTGCAACAGCTGGGAGCTGGAGTTTAGGGATTGTGCAACAAGCCCAGGGTGAGGGCTGCTGTTGACTGTGGAGAAACTGATCGAGGAGATGTGAGGGAGGAGACTGTGGTGGGAAACACCTGTGGAGGAAAGCCAGGCAGCCATAGAAGGCGATACTGCTGAGTCACGTGTAGGCGGTGGAGCCATCACCAGAGCCTCTCTCCCCACACTCACGCCAACATCGGCAGCTGAACAAGAGAGAGGCTGGCCCACCAAACACCTGATGCACTGAACTACAGAGTAGGACCCCAGCCAGGGGGCCCCTCTATGTGCCTGACATTCCGAACAACAGAGACGGACCCCACTTAGAGGCAAGGGAGCCGTCTAAGTGCCTGAAGGGGCAGAGCTATGGAGAAAGACTGGCCGAAGAGGCCTTCTGATCGCCAGCTACAAGAGGCTCGAAGAAAGACTCTGATGGGGCCATAACTCCTGCGGCGGAGGCAGTCCGTGCCCCTGCACACTTGGCGCCGCCAGGGTCCCTGCAAGCCAAGCAGCTGTGCCACCTTCACACTCAACTCTCGCTGGGGCACAGCTGCCACAGGCAAAAAAAAGTCGTGTGTCTATGCATGCGGGGTCCCTTCAGTAGTGTCCAACTCTTTGTGGCCCTGTGGCCTGTGGCCTGCCAGGCTTCTCTGTCAGGGAGGGGAGCTCTCCAGGCATGAATACTGGAGCCTATTGGCCAACACTGGTTGCCATACCCATCTAGAGCACTCTATTTCCTGCTGCCTTAGCCACCACTCCCCTGAGTACCTGGGGCTGCCAGAACCCCTGCAACCCAAGCAGCCACCCCACCTCAACACCTGGCGCTCACTGGGGCAGGCCCAAACCCTCCAGGCAGCCTCAGAGCAAACCCCAGTGGACGACCCACATGCAGAGGTGGGAATAAAACCACAAGTGAAACCCAGGGCCAGTGTGGCTAAGGAAGAGGACCCAAAACCTTCCCACCAGCTGGACAAGCTGCAGATTCAATCCGCACGATCAACTAGGCAGACTCTGTGTCTATGGAATATACAAAAGGTCATCGAGAGCTCCCACAAAAGAAAATGCACTAGTTCTGACAGCTGTGGACATTGGAGGCAAGGACACAGAGGAGAAGGACCAGATTAGAGTCTGAGCTGCCCCCACAGCAGGTCCAGAGACCGGAGCAGCGTTGGAGGGCATCCTAGGGAGGTGAGGTGGACTGTGACTCCCAGTGAGGAAAAGGACCCTGACAGCAGAGACTGAACAAAAACATTTTTGACTTGTTCTGTAGATTCTTTAGGAATTTTTTCTTTTTCTTTTTTCCTTTTCCCCCTCTCTGTTGTAGTTGTCGATTTTATTGGCACTATGAAATCTAATTAAGCATTTGAGCTTTCTTTTTCTTTTTTTTTTCCTCAGTCACACTTTTTATTGTTGTTATAAACCTCTGCCTCTATGTTGGACTTTTGCAGTTCTGGGGAGTTTCCCTTTTTTCTTTCTTTTCTCTTTTTTTAAATTTAATTTTTAGTTTCAACCCTATTATTATTTTTCTATATTTATTCCTTTGTTTGCTTTTCCTTCTGTTCTTTCCCCCTTGCAGTTAATCTTTAATCTATATAAATCTTCTTTATCTACCACTATTTAACTTTGCATATCTATTCTTTCTTTCTTTCCTTTCCTCTCAACACATTTGTTAGTTTTGTTTTCATTGCTTTATTCCCCACTTGGCACCTTACTTTAGTTTTGTTTTCTAGTTTGTGATTTAGTTTTGTTCTTAACTGGTAAATATAATATTTGATTTCTGTTGTTCCCTGGGTCAATCTAGTGTACTGGTTTTTTTATTGGACTGTTTTGACTTTGCTCGTGGGTGTATATGTGTATAGTCCATTATTCTAATTATTATTTGCCTGATTTTGTAACTGCCATTTGGGGTTCATCTTTGGTTTCCCGTTTTTGGATATTTGTTTTACTTTCACTTAATGCCATAAGAAACGACTTGTGGAATCTTCATACCTGACCAGAGATCAAGCCCTGAGCCTTTGGAGTGGGAGCACTGACTCCAAGACCCTAGACTACCAGAGAACTAACCCTTCTGCTGCTGCTAAGTCGCTTCAGTCGTGTCTGACTCTGTGAAATCCCACAGACGGCAGCCCACCAGGCTCCCCTGTCCCTGGGATCCTCCAGGCAAGAACACTGGAGTGGGTTGCCATTTCCTTCTCCAATGCATGAAAGTGAAAAGTGAAAGGGAAGTCGCCCAGTCGTGCCGACTCTTAGCAACCCCATGGACTGCAGCCCACCAGGCTCCTCCGTCCATGGGATTTTCCAGGCAAGAGTACTGGAGTGGGGTGCCATTGCCTCCTCCGAGAGAACTAACCCTAGAGAGTATCAAATAGTGAGAACTCACACAAAGGAAACCACCTCAATACAAGAACTGGCATCATCCAACCACCAGTAGCAGCCTGTGCAGGACACCTCATCTAAACAAGAAAAAAAACAAAAATACAAACCCAATTATCAGCCTTGCCTATCAGAGGAAAAACAAACAAATAAATAAAAACTCAATACAAACCTCACCCTATACAAAGCTTACACAAATCTCTGGACCAACTTTAGGGGGGCAGAAACCAAAACAAAGAAAGAATGCAACCTTGAAGCCTGGGAAAAGGAGATCTCAAACACAATAAGATTTAAAAATTAATGAAAGACCAGAGAAATACTACACAAATGAAGGAACAAACTAGAAACACAGAAGTCCAAATAAATGAAGAGGAAATAGGCAAACTCCTTGAAAAAGAATTCAGAATAATGATGATAAAGATGATCAAAAACCTTGAAAACAAAATGGAGAAAAAGCAAGAATCAATTAACAAAGACCTAGAAGAATTAAAGAATAAACATATGGAGAAAAACAACAAAATTACTGAAATTAAAAATACTCAAAAAGGAATCAGTAGCAGAGTATCTGAAGCAGAAGAATGAATCAGTGAGCTGGAAGATGAAATGGTGGAAATAACTTGTGAAGAGCAGAATGTAGTAAAAAAGAATGAAAAGAACTGAGGATTTTCTCAGGGACCTCTGGGACAATATCAAACGCACCGGCATTTGAATTTTAGGAGTCCCATAAGACAAAGAGAAAAAGAAAGGGTATGAGAAAATTTTTGAAGAGATTATAGTTGAAAATTTCCCCAACATGGAAAAGGAAATAGTCAATCAAGTCCAAGAGGCTCAAAGAGCCCCATACAGGATAAACCCAAAGAGAAACACGCCAAGACACATACTAATCAAACTAACAAACACTAAACACAAAGAAATAATATTAAAAGCAGCAAAGGGAAAGCAACAAGTAACATACAAGGGAAACTCTATATCCTTAACAGCTGATCTTTCAGCAGAAACTGCAGGCCAGAAGGGGATGACAGGATATATTTAAAGTACTGAAAGGGAAAAATCTACAACCAAGATTACTGTACCCATCAAGGATCTCATTCAAAATTGATAAAGAAATAAAAAGCTTTTCAGACAAGTAAAAGGTAAGAGAATTCAGTACCACCAAACCAGCTTTACAACAAATGTTAAAGAGACTTACACACTCAAGAAATACAAGAAAAGAAAAAGGATCTACAAAATCAACCCCAAACAATTAAGAAAATGGCAATAGGAACATGTATATCAATAATTACTTTAAATCTAAATGGATTAAATGCGCCAACCAAAAGACACAGACTGGGTGAATGGATACAAAAACAAGACCCATATGTATGCTGTCTATAAGAAACTCACTTCAGACATCAAGACACATATAGACTGAAGGTGAGAGGATGGAAAAATATATTCCATGCAAATGGGAAGCAATCAAAAGCTGGAGTAGCAATCCTCATATCAGACAAAGTAGACCTTAAAATAAAGAAGATTACAAGAGATCAGAAAGGACACTACATAATGATCAAGGGATTGATCCAAGAGGAAGACAGACCAATTGTAAATATCTATGCACCCAACATAGGAGCACCTCAATACATAAGACAAACACTAACAGATGTAAAAGGAGAAACTGACAGTAACACAATAATAATAGGAGACTTTAACACCCCACTCACACCAATGGACAGATCATCCAGACAGAAAACTAATAAGGAAACACAAGTCTTAAATGATACATTAGATGAGATGGACCTCATTGATATCTTCAGGACATTCCATCCAAATGCAGAAGAATACACCTCAAGTGCACATGGAACATTCTCCAGGATAGACTACCTTTTGGGTCACAAATCAAACCTCAGTAAATTTTAAAAAATGGAAATCGTGTCAAGGATTTACTCTGACCACAACACTATGAGATTAGATACCAGTTACAAGAAAAACCTCTAAGAAACACAAACACATGGAGATTAAACAACATGTTTCTAAATAATCAACAGGTTACTGAAGAAATCAAAAGGGAAATCAACAAACTTCTAGAAACAAATGACAATGAAAACACGACAACTCAAAACCTATGGGATGCAGCAAAAGCAGTTCTAAGGGGGAAGTTTATACCAATACAGCCCTACCTCAAGAAACAAGAAAAACATTGAATAGACAACCTAACTTTACACCTAAAACAACTGAAGAAAGAAGAACAAAGAAACCCCAAAATTACTAGAAGGAAAAAAAAATCATAAAGATCTGAGCAGAAATAAATGAAAAAGAAATGAAAGAAACAATGATAAAGATTAATAAAACTAAAAGTAGTTTCTTTGAGAAGATAAATGAAATTGACAAATCTTTAGCCAGACTCATCAAGAAAAAAAGAGAGAAGAATCAAATCAACAAAATTAGAAATGAAAAAGGAGAGGTTACAACAGACAATGAAGAAATACAAAGGATTATAAGAGACTATTATGAACAACCATATGGCAATAAAATAGAAAACCTGGAAGAAATGGACAGATTCTTAGAAAAGTTCAATCTTCCAAGGTTGAACCTGGAAGAAATAGAAATTATGAACAACCCAATTACAAGCTCTGAAATTGAAGCTGTGCTCAAACATCTCCCAAAAAAACAAAAGCCCAGGACCAGATGGCTTCACAGGAGAATTCTATCAAACATTTAGAGAAGAGCTAATGCCTATCCGTCTAAAACTCTTTCAAAAAATTGCAGAGGAAGGAACACTTCCAAACTCATTCTGCGAGGCCACCATCACCCTGATACCAAAACCAGACAGAGAGAACACACAAAAAGAAAACTACAGGCCAATATCACTGATGAAGATAGATGCAAAAATCCTCAACAAAATTTTAGCAAACGGAATGCAGCAACACATCAAAAAGCTCATACACCATTACCTAGCTGAGTTTATTCCAAGGATGCAAGGATTCTTCAGTATACCCAAATCAATTTATGTGATACACCATATTAACAAACTGAATGATAAAAACTATATGATCATCTCAATAAATGCAGAAAAAGCCTTTAGCAAAATTTAGCACCCATTTATGATTAAAACTCTTCAAAAATGGGCATAGAAGGAATCTATCTCAACATAGTAAAGGCCATATATGATAAGCCTAAAGCACACATTATTCTCAATGGTGAAAAACTGAAAGCATTCCCCCTAAGATCAAGAACAAGAAAAGGGTGTCCACTTTCACCACTATTATTCAACATAGTTCTGGAAGTCCTATCTACAGCAATCAGAGAAGAAAACAAAATAAAGTGAATTCAGATCAGAAAAGTAGAAGCAAAGCTCTCACTGTTTGCAGATGACATGATACTGTACATAGAAAACCCTAAAGATAGTATCAGAAAATTATTAGAGCTAATCAGTGAGTTTAGCAAAGTTGCAGGATACAAAATCAATATACAGAAATCACTTGCATTTCTATATACTAACAATGAAAAATCAGAAAGAAAAATTAAGGAATCAATCCCATTCACCATTGCAACAAAAAGAATTAAATATCTAGGAATAAATTTACCTGAGGATACAAAAGAAATGTACACAGAAAATTATAAGACACTGATGAAAGAAATCAAAGATGACATAAACAGATGAAGAGCTATTCCATGTTCCTGGGTAGGAAGAATCGATATTGCCAAAATGACTATACTACAAAATGCAATCTACAGATTCAATGTTATCCCTATCAAATTACCAGTGGCATTTTTCACAGTTCAGTTCAGTTGCCCAGTTGTGTCTGACTCTTTGCAACCCCATGAACCACAGCACACCAGGCCTCCATGTCCATCACCAATTCCCAGAGTTTACCCAAACTCATGTCCATTGAGTCAGTGATGCCATCTAATCATCTCATCCTCTTTGGTCCTCTTCTCCTCTTGCCCTCAATCTTTCCCTGCATCAGGGTCTTTTCAAATGAGTCAGCTCTTCGCATCAGGTGGCCAAAATATTGGAGTTTCAGCTTCAGCATTAGTCCTTCCAATGAACACCCAGGACCAGGTTCCCCTAGGATGGACTGGTTGGATCTCCTTGCAGTTCAAGGGACTCTCAAGAGTCTTTTCCAACACCACAGTTCAAATCAATTCTTTGGCGCTCAGCTTTATTCACAGTCCAACTCTCATATCCATACATGATTACTGGAAAAACCATAGCCTTGACTAGATGGACCTTTGTTGGCAAAGTAATGTCTCTGTTTTTGAATATGCTATCTAGGTTGGTCATAACTTTCCTTCCAAGGAGTAAGCGTCTTTTAATTTAATGGCTACAATCACCATCTGCAGTGATTTTGGAGCCCCCCAAAATAAAGTCAGCCACTGTTTCCACTGTTTCCCCATCTATTTGCCATGACATAATGGGACTGGATGCCATTTTTCACAGAACTAGGACAAAAAATTTCACAATTCATATGGAAACACAAAAGACCCCAAATAGCCAAAGCAGTCTTGAGAAAGAAGAATGGAGCTGGAGGAATCAACCTTCCTGACTTCAGATTATACTACAAAACTACAGTCATCAAACAGTATGGTACTGGCACAAAAATAGAAATATAGACCAATGGAACAAGATAGAAAGCCCAGAATTAAACCCATGAACCTATGAGTACCTTATCCTTGACAAAGGAGGCAAGAATATAAAATGGGGCAAAGACAGCCTCTTCAATAAATGGTGCTGGGAAACTGGACAGCTATGTGTAAAAGAATGAAATTATAACACTTCCTAACACCATACACAAAGATAAACTCAAAATAGATTAAAGACCTAAATGTAAGACCAGAAACTATAAAACTCTTGGAGGAAGACATAGGTAGAACACTTGATGACATAAATCAAAGCAAGATCCTCTATGAGCCACCTCCTAGAGTAATGGGAATAAAAACAAAAGTAAACAAGTGGGACCTGATTAATCTTAATAGCTTTTGGATAGCAAAAGAAACTATAAGCAAGGTGAAAAGACAACTCTCAGAATGGGAGAAAATAACAGCAAACGAAGCAACCGAGAAAGGGTTAATTTCCAAAATATACTAGCAGCTCATACAACTCAATGCCAGAAAAGCAAACAACCCAATCAAAAAGTGGAGAAAAGACCTAAACAGACATTTCTCTAAAGAAGACATAAAGATGCTAACAAACACAGGAAAAGATATTCAACATTGCTCATTATTAGAGAAATGAAAATCAAAACTACAATGAGATATCACCTCACACTGGTCAGAATGGCCATCATCAAAAAGTCTTGTGGAGAAAAGGGAACACTCTTGCACTGTCTGTGGGAACATAAATTGATACAGCCACTATGGAAGATGGTATGGAGATTCCTTAAAAAACTAGGAATAAAACCACCATAGGACACAGCAATCCCAATCCTAGGCATATACCCTGAGGAAACCAAAATTGAAAAAGACACATGTATCCCATTGTTCATTTCACCACTATTTACAATAGCTAGAACATGGAAGCAACCTAGATGTCTACCAACAGATGAATGGATAAGGAAGTAGTGGTACATATACAGAATGGAATATTACTCAGCCATAAAAAGGAACACATTTGAGTCAGTTCTGATGAGGTGGATGAACCTGGAACCTATTATACAGAGTGAAGTAGATCAGAAAGAGAAAGATAAATATGATATTCTAATGCACATAATGGAATCTAGAAAAGTGGTACTGAAGAATTTATTTACAGGGTAACAGTGAAGAAACAGACATAGAGAACAGACCTATGGACATGGGGAGAGGGTGAGATGTATGGAAGGAATAACATGGAAACTTACATTAACATATGTAAAATATAACCAACGGCAATTTGCTGTATGTCTCAGGAAACTCAAACAGGGGCTCTGTATCAACCTAGAGAGGTGAGATGGGTAGGAAGATGGGAGGGAGGTTCAAAATGGAGGGGATATAATGTATCCCAATGGCTGATTCATGTTGAGGTTTGACAGAAAACAATAAAATTCTGTAAAGCAATTATACTTCAATTAAAAAAAAAGATGTTCACTGCAGCATTAGCTATAGTGGTCTAAAAAAAGAGAGAGAAAGAAACAATGTAAATGCTCAATAACAGAGTAATCAAATCAATTGTAGTATATCTGCATAGTTATTTAAAATAATGTGACAGGAAAATGTGTATGCTTATTAGTCAATGGAGGAAAAAAATGCAAGATATTAGAATAATCAAAACAATGTATAATTTGGCAGGTGAAAAGCCTGAAAGGAAATATCAAAATATTAAATGTGGCAATTGGTAAGTGGTGAGCTTCTTTGTGATTTTTTTAAAAAGTTTTCTACATTTTTATAACGGGCAAGCATTGCTTTTATTTATTTTAATTTTTTATCAAAGCTATACATTATCATAGTTTACTGAGTTTTAAAGTTCTACAAGTTTTGTTATGAAAAACAGTATCCTTTTCCCTTCCCAATAATTTCCCACTCACCAAGGCAAGAGCTTTCAACACTTTTTGCTGACTCTTTTTATATTTACCTTGGTTCTCTAAATAACATTTTATTCCCATTTCTTGTATTTTAAGTTTTTGACATTGTTTATTGGTGTTGCCTATACTCACCCTGCTCCCTCAAATCACTCAAAGGCCCTTCTTATCCCTATATTCTTCTAATATAGGCATATGATAATTTTGGTTAGACCACTATTCAATATTTACAGTATGGTGACCAAATATTACTCACAGCCTTGAAGTGTTACAAATACTTTTTCTTACTTGCATAACTTCTCATTTTTACTGGAACTCATAATTATTTTGCTTTTTCTTCAAATAATTTTCTATGTACTTAGCAGGAAATTCAGCTTTACATTGTTGATCAGTTAACTGCAGCTCTTCTCCATGTGGTTAGTTGTATCAAGTATCTTGAAGATATCTCTCCTGAAGTCTTCTGACTTGTATGAGCTAGTTGACCTCTATTCCTTCTTAGTGTGCAGTTGTCATCCTGGAACCTACCTTTACCCTCCTCTGGAGCTTCCCTTTTGCCTCTTTCTTAGGCTGGATTCTCTCCCCACTAACCCATTTCCTTCTTCTTTCTTGGTTTCTTCTTCTTTCTGGTGGCTCAGATGGTAAAACGTCTGCCTGCAAAGTGGGAGACCCGGGTTCAATTTCTGGGTCAGGAAGGTCCTCTAGAGAAGGAAATGGCAACCCACTCCAGTACTCTTGCCTGGAAAATTTCATGGACTGAGAAGCCTGGTAGGCTACAGTCCATGGGGTTGCAAAGAGTCGGACACGACTGAGCAACTTCATTCATTTCTTGGTTTAAAGAGATTTCAAACATGGAACTATATCCTGTAATAAACAATAATGGGCAAGAATATTAAAAAGAATATATATGTGTGTGTGTATAACTGAATCACTTTGCTCCACATTAGAGACTGGCACAGCATTGTCAGTCAATTATATTTCAATAAAAAATGAATTAAATAAAGAGCTTCAAGAGGTTTAAAGAGATGTCTTTCTTGGTTTCAAGAGATACATAGGGTAAATATTTTAAATTAATTTTTAAGTATAGTTGCTTAACAATGTTGTGTTAGTATGAGGAGTAAATTTTTGAGACCTTACTTGTCTGAAAATGTATTTGTCCTATCCTCAAACTTGATCGACACCTTGGCTGGGTACAGAACTCTAAGTTGAAAATAGTTGTTCTTCAGAAGGCATTTTTGCTAATCTCCTAGTTTCTAATGTTGATATTGAAAAATTCAAAGCCATGTGATTCCTGTTCTATTATATGTGACCTGTTTTAACTTGTAGAGCTTGTAAAGTCTTCTTTTTAACCCAATGTTGAGACTGATTCCAAATAGGAAAAGGAGTACGTCAAGGCTGTATACTGTCACCCTGCTTATTTAACTTATATGCAGAGTACATCATGAGAAATGCTGAGCTGGAGGAAGCACAAGCTGGAATCAAGATTGCCAGGAGAAATATTAATAACCTCAGATATGCAGATGACACCACCCTTATGGCAAAAAGTGAAGAAGAACTAAAGAGCCTCTTGATGAAAGTGAAAGAGGAGAGTGAAAAAGTTGACTTAAAGTGCTCAACATTCAGAAAACGAAGATCATGGCATCTGGTCCCATCACTTCATGGCAAATAGATGGGGAAACAGTGGAAACAGTGGCTGACTTTATTTTTCTGGGCTCCAAAATCACTGCAGATGGTGACTGCAGCCATGAAATTAAAAGAGGCTTGCTCCTTGGAAGAAAAGTTATGACCAACCTAGATAGCATATTAAAAAGCAGAAATATTACTTTGCCGACAAAGGTCCGTCTAGTCAAGACTATGGTTTTTGCAGTGGTCATGTATGGACATGAGAGTTGGACTGTGAAGAAGGCTGAGCGCAGAAGAATTGATGCTTTTGAACTGTGGTGTTGGAGAAGACTCTTGAGAGTCCCTTGGACTGCAAGGAGATCTACCCAGTCCATCCTAAAGGAGATCAGTCCTGGGTGTTCATTGGAAGGACTGATGTTGAAGCTGAAACTCCAATACTTTGGCCACCTGATGTGAAGAGCTGACTCATTTGAAAAGACCCTGATGTTGGGAAAGATTGAGGGCAGGAGGAGAAGAGGACGACAGAGGATGAGATGGTTGGATGGCATCACCAACTCGATGGACATGGGTTTGGGTGGACTCCAGGTATTGGTGATGGACAGGGAGGCCTGGCATGCTGCAGTTCATGGGGTCACAAAGAGTCAGACACGACTGAGTGACTGAACTGAACTAACTGAACTGAGAAATTTTATGAAGCTGTGTCTCTGTGTGGGTCCATTTTCATCCATCAGGGATATTTCAACCTGAAAACTCATGACCTTCACTTTGGGAGAAATTTCTTGACTATATTAAACATTTTATTTCCATCATTTTCTCTTCCATTTA